>JAMKQA010009699.1:0-16168 GCA_024699735.1 Posidonia australis | reverse complement strand
ACAGATTGAAAGAGTAGCATTCTTCTTTCTTTTTTTTCTTTAATCAGGCAACTTAATGTATAAATGATTGGTGGGAAAATCTAGTGTTGATAAATACAAGAGAAATGTCTTATTACAGTACCCTCCTCATGGTTTTTGTATCCCATTGATGAACTCCAGATCACGAGAGTCCTCATCCAGGCATAATTACACATCAAGACACTTCATCAGTAAGATATATCACGATAATTTAATGGAACATTACGTAGATGTGAATTTTCTTTCAATATATGTTGGTTAAAAATATTAAAGTGACTCCCTCTGTTAAAAAATGATCACTAAGATGGAAGACCATCAGAGTATGAGTCTGACTGTATGATCACTAAGATAAAAGAGTAGCATTCATCTTTCCTTTCTTTCTTTAATCGGGCAACTTAATGAATAAATGATTGGTAGGAAAATCTAGTGTTGATAAATACAAGAGAAATGTCTTATTACAGTACCCTCCTCATGGTTTTTGTATCCCATTAATGAACTCCAGATCACGAGAGTCCTCATCTTTGTAGTGTCGTAAAGCCGCACGGAGTCGTCCTCGCTCGTCGTGATCAAGAGGTCATCTTTCCTGTGAAAATCAATCGAAGTGATCCTCCCTTCCTGAAACCCAAAACCGCACACTCCAGTCCCATGCTCCCGCAATAAGAAAACTAGCAAAAACAGAATCGTCCATCTGGAAAGGATTAAGAAAAAAAAGAAGAAGGTGAATCCGAACTCACGAAGTCAGTGAAGACGGCGCCCACGGCCATGGACCGCACAATCCCATCGTCGAGCTCCTCGACCAGCGACATCGAGACCTAACTCGACCGGAGGATGGCGTCTTGGATCCAGTTGGAATGCAAAGGAAATTGTGGCCCTTACCAGTGAGAGGAAGGTGGAGGAGCAACCGGATCACCACTACGAGAAGTGGGACGGGAGAAGGAGCGGAGGGTTTTAAGCGGAAATGGCGGGAATGAGGAAATGGAGAGAGCAAGAGCGGAGCGGAGCGAGACCACAACCGTACTCACAGCGCACCAGGTGGTGGTGAGGGTGCGAAGAGAGGGGGCGGCGGAGGTGGTCGTGACAGAGGAGCGGAGAGTGAAGAGACGAGAGGGCAGTGGCTGAGAAATAGGGTCGGGTGTTTATAATTTTAGGGTACTATTGCGAGGTCTATTGCGAGGACATGTCCTTGTAAAGTTCTCGCTAATATATTGCGAGGACTATTGCGAGGACATGTCCTCGTAAAGTCCTCGCTAATATATTGCGAGGACAAGTCCTCGCAATGTGCTCGTTATAAGTCCTCGCAAAATTTGATTTTTCTAGTAGTGAATCTCTTGTTAAAGTTCTGGAAACCCTTTTCTAGCAGAAACTTCAATTGAAATTTCTGAGATAAACGCTGGTAAATTCTTTTCAAGAAATATCAGCGGAATTCATGCTCTTTGCAAACCTTTTCTTTCTTTTCTAAATCTCATACATTATTCTAATGCATTTCTGAAAAACATATTTGGGACTAGACTCCAACTTAAAACAAAATCTCAAATCTGACTAAAACATAATTCTTGACTAGACTAGCCCTAAAACGCTAATATCGTCTTAGTTAGAATTTGGTTAAAAATAGAAGCCAAAATATAACTCGATTCTAGTTTAAATCTAATTTTTGAAACTCAAATCTGAAAACTCTTTTCTTTTATGGTGCCACCTTGATCAGGAGTGACCTGACCACAAACGGAAGGAGAGGCACCAGCGTCATCCTCCTACACTGCCACGGTGAAAGTCTCCGTGCTAGACATTCCATTGTCTACCTCGACTAGTAGGCCGCACGCTTGGGCTCTTCAGGCCCCTCTGAGTCAACAAGCTCTCACTATTTTCTCTGTGCACAGAGATGCATTTCCCAACATCCTTTTTTCTTTCTTGGTGTTTGAGCTCAAGGATTGTTTTACCCAACCCATTCAACATCTTTATTTAGGCATCCAGTTTCTCTAACCACGGCCAACTCTAGAAATCTTATTCTGCAAATATGCATCTTTTCTTTGAAATCTTTATTCTAAATTTTTCCTATTATGAAAATCTTTTCTGTAAAACTGTTCTTTTTTGAAATAGCTTGTCTATATTTCTCGCTTAAATATCAAAGAATTCTTATTAAGTAAACATGCTAAAAACACACAAATCAAGCATTATTACTTAACTAAGGAAAAACTTGGCTAAACAATTCTAGGTCCTGATTCGATAGACAGAAACTAGACGGTCTTCTGAAATCTTCTTATTCGGTAGACCAAACTATTTCGGTCTACTGAAATCTCCTAATTTGGCAAACCAAATGATTTCGGTTTATCAAAATTAGGTATCTGGAACTAATCTGATAGGATTTCGATATACCAAACTTATTCGACATACCAAAATCCTTGTTTTCTGGGTACAAAGCCAAGTCCTTTGGCTGCTTGTTCGTTAGAATTGGAACCACCGACGGACCTCTTTTCGGTGAACCATAAATCCTACGTAAAACACATAATTTAGAATGCTAAGTCTACTTTTATTTGGGACAAGTTTCATTGAAAACCATAGCATGCATCTCAAGATATAAAAATCACAAAGTATAAAACCCATTTTCCATCACTATAGCATGAATCTCGGAAATTCTACTTAAATACTTGTAAAATCATGGAAAAATCATACAATCAATATACATCCATAATCCAACTCAATCCTACTCATATTCATGCTTTTCATACTAATTCATAGCATAATCACAAAATTGGAGCTTAAAATACAAAAGAGGAATGAGGAAGGGAACGCATACTTAGATACGATCTCTGACAATCCTCCCTCCTCGATGGCTTCCTCACTTCTTTCGGGTGCTCCTCTGGCTTTTAGGGTCTCCAAAGGTCCTCTTCCACCACTGGTAATAGCCACCTCTTCCTCTCCTCGACTCTCTTCTCAATCTACCGCCCTCCTTGCCTTACTCTTCTTCTAGATTTTAAGTTGCTACCTCCGTGTTGCCATCCTTCGACGATAGCCACTAGAGATTCTGGTGTATCGACGATGCAATATGGCAGAAGGCTGCAGAGTACTGTGGCGAGCACAGCAAAGGGCTATGGAGGCTGTGTGACATTGTGTTGAGTTGACTCAGACTCAGCTCTTGATCTAGCCCCACTCGGTCTGACATGCGCACATGTGGCATGCTTCAGTCCAAAATACCACACAGTAGAGGATGATCACCAGTGAAACACCAATTAAAACAAGGAGAGGCCAAACAAAGCATATCATTAAACTAATTGTCCAAATTACAATAACTCATCACAATTATTCTAGATAACACAAGCACGGATATTACAAATGGTACAGCAGCAACGAGCGGCAAACAGCGACACACCTCCTCCTCCCCGACTACGAGCAGCTCCTCTCCTCCTCCTGGCGACAACAGCACGACGGTGGCAGCGGCGACATCCCCCTTCCTCTAGCCATCGCTCTCTCTCTCTCTCATTCTCCCTCTCTCACCCTCACTCGTGGTGAAGAAGAAGAAGGAGAAGAAGAAGAAGAAAAGGAATGAGGGGTAGGAAGCCACAGTATGAGACCAAACCACGTGATCTTCCATGTCTACATGGCTAACGCCAGTAGAGACCAGCCACCTAAGCACGTCAACTAAACTCTGTGGCTTAGAACAAACCCACAAAACTCCTACGAGGGCCGACATAGCATCCGATTCACACAACACTAACGGGCCAGAAATCTACAATCTAGGTGTAAGACACTATTAAAGGCATGTCTAACATTGGGTATTGGAGTCTCTGACGCCCAACATACCTGAATCCCACCTTAATTGTCTAGCTAAAACACCATTTTCAAATCTAGGTCGTTATACGTCGAGATCTTCAGTTTGGTATATGACTTTCAATTTTTGAGCGACCAATGGAATTTTGGTTGCGATTATTTAAGTGTAGTTTATACTATTCATATAATGGGTTGTTTGGAGGAGGTAGAAGAATAGTAGAGTTTGGAAATTTTGCTTTTTTGTCTCTCATGTTTGTATTAAATTACTTTTTAATCCTTGACTTTTGGATAAATTGTATTTGAGTCCTTAATGACTTGTTTTTGGTGGTTTTAAGTATGTTTAGTATCATATTAATCATATAGATAATTTTGACATAATAATTAGGAAAATCATTAGAATGATTTTAGGGATTGTCTAAAATAAATTAACAAGATCTCTCTGTGTTGTAAATAAGATAAAACACTATATGATTTAGAAATATTAAGTCTTCCCTCTAAATGATTTAGATGAACATTAGGGTTTATATCTAACCTTAAGATTAGATGATGGTTTGGTTTTAGTGTAGTACATTGAATTAGGTGTTCAGTGGTAGTATTTGGGTATTTGACACTAAATTGACTTTGACTCAGGTAAGACATAGGCTAGTCGACGTCTTACACTTTAGTATCAAAACTCAAGGTTCTAGGTATGTTTGGTGTTTGGTATTCAATCTTGTAAATTAAATGAGACTTCAACACCATTACTTTAGTTGTTGTGTGGATTTTTTTGGGTAAACTTTATACTCACAAGGTGCCTTTATTTTTGCCTATTTGGTGTGTTTTAGGTGTTTTCTTGAGTTAAATGATACTTCAAGACCATTGCTTTGGTTGTTATGTGAATTCTTTTGAGTAAATTTTATATTCAGAAGGTACCTTTGTTTCCCTACAGGAGAGAGTACCTACGTTACAAGGACAACAAGAGACATGTAGAATTACAAATATACTTCGACTACATAGGTGACTATGCTCATGGACTTAAGTCATTCTTTAGGACTCAATCGGAGTTGATCTTTTCGGTCCTTAAGTGGGCTTGGAACGATCACTAGTTACATGCTAGGACTTCTAATAAGAGCGTTTATTGACTTCGGTTCATAATATTCAAGTTGGAAGGCCCCATTCTCTAGCATAAATAGCAAGCAAGGAAGATTACATCGGAAACAGAAATGCTTCGAAGAACAAAGAAAGAAAGAATAGAATAAGAAAAACGATCTTTGGCATATAGACTAGCTAAAGCATGGAAGAGGTGAAATGAGTGTGTAAGAACATAGTGTTGGGAACTTGTGATTGCAATTGAGGCAAATAAGACGACATTGCCACATTTATAAACAATTGTGATAACATCTGCCATCTTCATGTGCATTCTAAGATCTCCAACGGCTGGAGCCTCCAATGGGCTTGCTCGCTCTTCGGCCCAGTGGGCTTTTTTTTGTTTTTAAAAATGCATCATTGGCATGGGAAGGAGCGCGCTGCGAGTGATTTCTCATCGACTTCAGAAAAAAAATGGGGAGCTTCGTTCTTCCTACGCTGACGACGAAGAGAGAGGTCGACACCTTCCTCATGAACACCCTCGACAAGGTCGCTGTCCTCCGCTTCGCCAGACGTTCCCTCTCCAACCACGACTGCATCCTCCTCGATGACATCGTAACGGAATCTTCTTCTTCTTCTTCTTCTTCTCTTTGTTTCGATTCTTCGATTTCACGTTTCCTAAAAGATCTGATTTTTCTTTTTGGTCTTAATCAGTTGTTCAAGGCCTCGAGGGAGGTCTCGAAGTTCGCGGCTATTGCTCTTGTCGACGCGGATGCGGAGGAGGTCGAGGTCTACGTGAAGTACTTCGACATCACCTTGTTCCCGTCCACCGTCTTCTTCTTCAACACATACCACATGAAGATCAACTCTGGGTATGTGTTCTTGTTTTTGTTACGTCATTGATGTTTGTGTTTGCCTATTGCTTCAAAAATCTAATCTAAAATCGGCAAATTGGTTTCATGCGTAATGTTTTCTGTATTTGGTGTATGTGGTGTGGTTGGTCAATGTGGTTTACCCTTGGAATTCTCTTTTAGGGTTCAGGGTTTAGGATTTATGATTGGATTGCTGTGAGTGAATGAGATTTTCTTTGGATCGTAGTTTGTGTAGGATTGAAAAAAAAAAAAAACTCTAGAAGGGGGTTGAACAAAGCTATATGCTGATGTATACAAATAATCCATTAAGCACCAAATTTGATAGATCTCACCAAGATAGTTGGAAACATTCACCACAGAGATCATTCATACAAGCATATACAGTGATTTATACTGGTTTGGATTGCATCCTACTCTAGTCTTCACACAACACCGTTGTGAAGTTCCACTACGCTTCTCCCTTGAAAGGGCGAAGAAGAATCTTTCACACGTTGAAGGATTCAAGCACACTCTCTGTTGCAATAGAATGATTGAAAAACAAAAGATCACAAAAGAAATGAAATTTTGGTGATCTAGGAAGGCTAGAAGATGATAGAAAGTGTAGAAAATCTTGTGTCTTCAAAAGCCTTCAATGTCTTTATATAGACCTATAAAAAACTAGCCGTTAAAATAATTCAACTTGGCATCTGTAAGACGTTGTAGAACATGTTTAAAAGAATTACAAAGCAATATGTTTAAATTATCTTTACCACTTATGAATTTACAAATAATAACATCTTGATCAATAATTTTCTTATTTAATGCAGTAATATCATCAATATAACATGCATTTTGAAATAACAGTTGATCACATCTAGCATTAAAGACTTGATTGCCATGCATAAGAGATTCAATATTAGATACACATGATTTTTTACTTTCTATATATGTAGAAATCTCATTTTCTAAACAAGTTACTTGTTTTTTGTATGTTTTATTCAAATGGCAAATATTTGAATATCTCTTACATAACTCATTAAAAGTGCCATTGAGTTCATCAAAAGAAAAATCACTTATTAACTCAGCCATGAAGCACATATGTGTTACTTCTTCTTTATCACTCGA
Source organism: Posidonia australis (assembly GCA_024699735.1). Classification (NCBI taxonomy): domain Eukaryota; kingdom Viridiplantae; phylum Streptophyta; class Magnoliopsida; order Alismatales; family Posidoniaceae; genus Posidonia; species Posidonia australis. Next base: position 9,347 of record JAMKQA010009699.1, on the reverse strand, counting down.
GTCATTACTTGAACCATCACAGTCACTTTGATTCCATTTGGCTTGATATGTTCTCTTTTTCTTGTCATCTTTTCTCTTTTAAGTTTTCATGAAAGGACTATCCTTGATCATATGGCTAGGCTTTTTACAATTAAAGCATATTCTTACATCTTGAACTTCTTGATTGTCTTTCTTTTGAGTAGATAACTTGTAATCGTTTCGGCAACGTATTCAATGGAAGGACTTTCCTTTCTTTAAAAACTTTTTAAATTTCTTTGTAAGTAGAGCTAATTTCTTATCCAAATTAGGGGCTTCAAAACTTGAGTAAGCCTTCAAAGCTATACTGTGTTTATTTGACTCTTGATCTTTTGTTTTATTTTTTTGTATCTCATAAGTCATTAAGCTTCCCATGAGTTACTCCAAGGTCATTGTTGCTAAATCCTTTGCTTTTTGGATTGATGTGATCTTTTTCTTTTAGTCATTGGTGAGTGAACGAAGAATCTTTCTAACCTAGTCAGCTTGCATACACTCTTTTCTAAGACTTTGAAAACTATTAGTAATATTAGTGAAACGAGTATACATATCAACAATGCTTTCTTTTGGTTTCATCTTAAATAGTTCATATTTTTATACAAGCAAGTTAATTTTAGTTTCCTTGACATAGCTAGTACTTACATGTGTAACCTCTAAAGTATGTCACATTTCATATGTAGAAGTGCAAGTAGAAATTTTAGAAAACTCAATCTTTTCTAAAGAGTAATATAAAGTGTGACCATGCGATGATGGAGGTGTGTGTTGGATGGAGCCACACACATGTCCAAAGGCCACGGAGGGGTGGTGCATCTAAGGAAGGATCTCGACTCCAAAATACCAGTAGAAACAAAAAAAGAAAAGAATAAGAAAAATAGAGTCACTACTTAGTCTATTTAAATCAAAAAATCGTATGTAAAGGATATGTGATAAAAGCAAAACAAGTTTGAAACATGATGCTCTGTGCCAATGAATGCTACACACTGGATCATTGTTGACAGTGAAAGGGTAAGAACTCCTATTACGTATGGAGAAGGTATTAGGCACCCTCGTACACTTGACGAAGTCTGTCTTTCTTGTCTTAATCTTCTCGCATGTGTGGTTATATAGGCATGTAAATGTCAAATAATGTATGTCCAAGGGGTAAGAGTTTGATGCCTTGCAAATATAGGTGCTCCTTAATGTATGTTATGAAATGAGATGCTTGACGCTATGTAAATATGAGTCAAACATGCAGAGAGAAGAGATCTGGATGTGGAAAACCAAAGCTAAGCGAAGAAAACATGCAAAATAGTGCTCTACGTTGATGTTGTCCGAACTAGTGCAAAACATGCTAGTTATTCTCGTTGATGATACGCATCAGCTATGTACACCAGAGACACATCTCAGATGTTCTGTTTGGTATAGCAAGCTCTTATCGCATGAATGGTGGAATTAAAATGATTGAATTAAACCAATGGATATTAGGGAAGCATGTAAGGATGCCAATGCACATTGTCGATGATTAAAATTTGATCTAGGATGGATGCTCACTCTTCACCACATCCGTAGTACATCGTCAGGATGCCTTGACTCTTACAGCCATTGAACGGGTTATGAGCTCCGAAAATCCCACTATTGTGTTAATGGAATGAGGAGGAAAGAAGAGAAGAGAAGTAAAGCACCATGCAATGCAATGCCAAAGGAATGCAACGTGCCTTCCGAGTCCGATGTACCTCCACACTGTGATGCTGAACCCATTTGCTGTCATAAGGATGGTTAGTCAGAACAAGATGGTTCCTTGGTCAAGAGTTCATTGGAGCTTCACGGAGGTGTCAAGGAATGAAGGTGCTTGTTGGGATGAGTCCTATATCGTGCTTAATGGCGAACGGCCTTACACGAGAATATGTAACCCATCACATAGGTGAGTGATAAAGATGAAAATGCAAGACAAAATCAGTTGAAAGCAAACCCTATAAACCGTAACAAAGCTATGTGAGGCGGAGGAAAGCTTAATTACACTAAAGGAAGAGTGCTCACCTGTGTTGGTGTTTGGGTTGTCCCTCTTGAGGTGGGTGGCTCGCGGCAATTGTCCTCTCTAGGTTACGTTGCTTGGTTGCGACGGAGGCAGGGGAGGCTTGGTTGTAGTTGCTGTGGCAGTGTTGTGTGATGACTACTAATGCTTCGGACAGCTATGCTGTGTGGGTGCTTTCTATGGCTTGGGTGGCCAAAGGTGGTGGGGTGCTCGACTAGGGAGGCTCAATGGTGGTTGTGGCCAAGGATAGAGAAGTGCATTGGCTTCTCGAAGCAAAGGTGGGTTTCTAGTCGACAGCCTCGTCATGGACGAGGTGGTGGTGATTTTATAGTTATGGTTGTTGCATGAGAATTGTGGATGCAAAATAGAATTTCAAATAGGCAGTTAGGATGCAAAATAATGGGATTTGATTGGGTTTTAAACTAGGATGAGGGGTATGATGCTCAATTTGCCTCAAAGAGTACTTTTGGATCCATGCTAGTCAATAAGAAGTAAGGAATGGGCATCTATCAAGTGGATAGACAATCCAATCCTTTGTAACAACTACTAATATAGGGCAGCGTGTGGTAGGTTTTCGTGCATGGAACACGTGTCAGTGAATTGCGTCAAGGATATGCATTAGTTTTACACGTTAGACCTACTACAGGGCCTGTTTCTTGAGTGCTTGACCATCAATTAGGCTCAATGTGTTTAAGGTTGGTGATTTTGGGTAGATTTATGGAGGTAGATGGATTTGTGGTGCTGGGTAATGCCTTCTCGCAGCTAGAATAAGCTTTTTTGAAGGAGTCCATCGATAAACGACTTCAAAATCAAAGTATCTACATAAAACATTCATGGCTTTTACATTAAGGTTAGCTCTTTTCTTAAAAAATTCATCCCAAATATTAGAGGAGAATACTTATTTATAACAACATATTCCAAAACTCAAAATCAAGAGATTGTAAGTAAATCATTATTCTACACTTCTAATAACTATAGTTTGATCCATCAAATAGAGGAGGCCTAGTTGTAGAATGATCTTTTGCGAACATAGGGAAAGTTGATGCCGCCATAAAACAAAAGTAAATTGATTAAACAAAACAAAAAAACAACATCAGAAGGGGGATTGAATAGAGTTATACGTTGATGTATGCAAATAATTGATTAAGTACCAAATTTGATAGATCTCACCACGATAGTTGGAAACATTTACCATAGAGATCATTTACACAAGCATACGTTAAGATTTATACTGGTTCGGATTTCATCCTATTCTAGTCTTCATGCACCACAATCTTGTGAAATTCCACTACGTTTCTCCCTTGAAAGCGTGCAGAAGAATCTGTTTACACCTCTCACTGAATTCTTCATACGTTGAAGGATGCAAGCACATCCCCTATTACAATAGAATGACTGAAAGATTGAAGAACAAGAAATCACAATAGAAATGAAGTTTTGGTGATCTAAGAAGGCTTGAAAATGATGGAAAGTGTAGAGAGTCTTGTGTCTTCAAAAGTCTTAGATGTTCTATGTAGACTTGTAAAAAAAATAACTGTTAAAATAATTTAAGTTGGCATTTGCAATATGCAACGGATGTACGAAAAGTCACTTATTCAAAACTAAGCTCTAACGGACGTTCGAAAATTCACTGTGTTGGTGACATGTTTCGTTGGACATTTGAAAATACTCTGCGTTGGCTTATTCTAACGAACGTCTGCCCCGACGTTCGTTTTCGGTTGGAATGATTTTTGAATAAATACCTGTTGTATATCCGTAACAACTATTTCACCAAAACGATAACAAACGAAAATATCTCGAGATAACAAATTCAAACCACATTGACCATAAATATCTTAAATCACGAAATATCTTAAATTATAAAATATCTTTGAATTTAAAAAGAACAAACATTTAAAGTCAAACTTCAAACATCCAAAATTTAAATCAACATTCATGACATTATCAAAATATCATATTCAAATTCTAACAACTTGTTTGACTCATCAGAATGAGAAGGCATTAGTGTAGGTGTCCTTGACCCTTGAGCATATGATATTTGTCGTTTTACCTAGACGATCCTATTATTTTTGTGTTGTAGTATCTGAATCTTCATGAAGGACAAATCTCCTCTGTTAGAAAAAGTTTAAGTTGAGCACTAATGCACTTTCTTATGTGTACGTTACCATGGACTTGTTTTTTAGAATATTTTAGAGCTACACTGTTATCTCTTTAATTTGTTCAGTACCTATCCACTTTGGTGGTACCGGCATAATTTTAATGTCTTGGACTTTCAGGAGTGCTGATCATACTAAATGGGTGGGCTTGTTTCATGGTAAACAAGATTTTATTGATGTTGTGGAGGTATGTGTGCTGGGGCATTAATCATTTTGGATTGTTTTGGATTATTCTATATTATGAAGCCATTTTCCCTTTATATCAGCTTCAATCTGCTTCATTATACTTGTTGTTAGAACTAACTTTCTTAAGATCAAATATTCCATTGTTGAGTTGGAAAGGGAATTATATCTATGACAAAGGATTACAATCACATATATATATACAGAAGAACACATACTTATCTTACAAGTAACCAAATAAATGGATAACATAAAGATTCATAAAAGGATTTATTTATTTTAACATTTTCTCTCAAGTTGGAGCATTTCAAGTTTGTTACAACATAGAATTACATATTTTAGAAGAAATGACAATAATAGTAGCGTAATTATTGTAGTAGTGGTAACGACAATAAATAGGTAGATGACAATAGTAGTAGCAAATCAGGAAAGTTTTGGACTTACATGTAAATTAGAAAATTCAGGGTCTTTTTGGTAAATTTTGCAATTTAAGAAGAACTTATAACTTTTTTGCAAAATCTCCATTAAACCCTAATTCCCTTTTTTCATTTTTTTTTTCACGTTCTCTTGTCGCCCTCTCCATTGTTACTTCTTCTTCCTCCCTTCCCTTCTTCTTTTTTGTTGAATGGTCAATAAATGGAGAGGAGATGTCGACGGAGGAAAGAGGAGGAGCTGCGGGTCGAGGAGGGGTTGGCGATGCCTGTGAGTGATGGTGGAGGAGCCAATGGGAGCACACGAGGTCTGTGGCGTAGGAAAAAGGAAGAAAGGGATGGTAATGTAGGAAGTAAAAAAGGAGGGCCAGTGGTGTAAGAAACAAGAGAAGAAAAACAAGGCTAACAGAGGTAGAGACTTCACTAGTTGGAACAACACCGACTAGGAGTCGATCTACGAGGAGAAGTTTGTTGTCAAGAACTTCGTGAAGAAGCACATGGGACTAGGATGTTGTCGATGGCGAACGTCGGGCTTGGTACGAATGGGTCATAGTTCTTCATTGGCATTGAGAAGATGTCGTGGTTTGATGGGAAGGACAACCCAAATCTAATGCTGGAGATGGCTAGAGGTTAGATCGACATTCGGAAGGAGTTTTCAAATCGAGGATTGAAGAGTGTGTTGCAGCAATAGAATGTCGATGGTGTAGCGATAGCGGTGCATAGGTGGTAGATGAGGCTTTGGACGAGAAAGAGAGAGAGGAGGTTTCTTTTCGTGGGTTTGTCGCTACCAACGATGGTACTACAACGATGATCTATTAGTGACAGTAGTGATGGTTGTTGTTGTTGTTGTGTCTCTCTCTCTCTCTCTCTCTGTCCCTCTCTTAAACCCTAGGTTTTGTACCATATTGAGATGGAAAATGATTCATATATTATTCCATGACAAAGGATTACAAACACTTATATATATATATATATATATATGAGAATACATACTTAACCTACAAGTAATCTAATAAATGGATAATACAAATATCCATGTAAGGATCATTTATTCTAGTATCAATCTTTAGATCCCTCTTGACACTTATTTCTAACTTTATCTATCTCTTTGAACAAATAAATTTGTGTGATAAACCCATGATCTCTTAGGCCTTTATATTGTTGCACTCATTTCCACTATATGCCAACTTCGTAGTTGTCTCTATATTGTGAATTTTAATTTACCGCCAGTACATGACATATTATATAGCACAAAACAAATATGAGTCAATCCCATGAAGACTAGACTAATCAAAATTATAGTTCAATTGTTGAATTAATGAAAGATTAAGAATATAAATTTGATTATCAGATTAGGTGAGAGATCCATTGACTAGAAAGGATTTCTGGGTGCAGATCTGCTTGGTTGGATTCACAGGCACCACAATTTTTTTGTTAGATTTTTTATTTTTGATATTTTGTATTTTCTGATATATTTAAAATCTGAATCCAGTGTAAACTATATTTTGAGTTTTTCTTTTATTTGGAATTATATTTGAGACTTCAAGTTCCTGCAAAATTATAAAAAGTACCTTGAAAATTGTTATATATGATATATGTAAAAATAATGTGCTCTACATTCTATTGACTAGCATGGTTGTACTTGTTGACACGTTTCTTCAAATGTTATTTTTGCATGTATTTCCTATCACTATGTAGTGCAACGGTTTATCACCTTGTCCATGTTAAAATCCTCTTGGCTAAACCCTTGCACCCCACCTTCATTTAAAATGCTTTTTTGAACTGTAATCTATCTCACAGTATAATTATGAACAAAGAGAATCATATTTTGTAGACAACAATGAAGTTTGCTCCTGTTATATGCTCCCATTTTCTTCTTTGGAAAGTATGAGCATGAAAGAGGTTCAAGACAGTTACAGTGATGAATTACTGAGTTTTCTAACTTCTGATCTATTAAAGTTGGTGAAACAGTAGTATCTGTTAAAAAGCTTATCATGCTATTGTAGAATCTGGCTGACGTCTTGGATAATGTTAAACTTCACAAGAAGTTCTAGATGGGGTAGGTAAGATTTGCCTTTGGGTATATACTGTGCTGACTTCAGCCTTTTTCATTATTAACAGGTCATACTCAGAGGAGCAATGAAAGGCAAGTTGATTGTGAGTTGCCCAATTCCACCAGATAGGATACCCAAATTTGAGCTGCTTTTCAAGGATGTATAATGAATCAATGATCACCCAGAGAGCTATCAACTGAATAGTTAGGTACTCTCATACCTTATGTGATATGTAAATACTTCCTTTTTGTTCTTAAAATTTCTTTCCTTAGTCATGTTTGGATGTAGGAATAAGGACGGAATAAACATAGAATTGAAATAATAATTCTGTTTAGTAAGTTAAATAGTGGAATAAAAGTGGAATAGTAATTCCTATTCTGATTTACTTATTCTAGAATAGCTATTTCTCAAGAAAGGTAGAATAAAGTTATTCTTCTAAGTTATTCTTATATATGTATGTATACAATATGTTTATTTTTTGTCTAAAAATTAATACATATATAATATAATATATACATATTTTAAACTAGATATATATCTTAATAATCAAGTTAATTATTATTAATCTATATGTTTTTCATTTATTCCAACACTTATTCAGATATTTATTTTACTATTCATTTAAATTAAAATATCTTCTTATACATACTTATTTACCTTTAAAAGAAAATCATTTATGAACTGAATAGTAATAACATTAGAATACTAATATCATTTTACACTTATTTTTACTTTTTTTATTCTATATCCAAAGAGGGGCTTATGTTGCGTTTGGTATACTGTAATGAAAATAGACAGAAATGGAATGAACTTTGGAATGGAATATGGAATGAAATGAAATAAATTTATTTCATTCCTGTGTTTGGTATTTAATGGAATTGTAGAATGGAATTGACAAATAATTCCTTTAACATAGATAATCTTTTCTAAAATAGCATTAACATAGATAATCTTTTCTAAATTAGCATTAACAAAATATTCTTGGTAGAATAAAAAAAATTTGTAGGAAAAGAAGACAATAAAAAATATCAATATTCTTTGTAAAAAAAATACATACACAAAAAAAAGGAAAAGAAGATGAAAAGGCAAAAAAATACAGAAAAGAGATGGTTGTAGAAGAAAGAAGGCCATAGAGGAAGAGAGAGGGTCTCGAAGGAGGAGGAGGGTGACTAGACTTGGAAATCGGGTCGGGCCAGTCTTGGACCATCTAACCCAGCCTAGGCCCACCACGGCCTCGGCTCGTCTAGTCCAGCACCGGGTCGGGCCAGGCCAGGCCCACCGTGGACCGTGCCAAGCCCACGTGCTAAGCTCCCGTAGGCCCGTAGAATAGGTCCATTTTGGCCCGTAAATGAGGATTAGGTCGGACCGAACTGGGCCGAGCTGACCTAGAAATTAGAAAAAAAAGTATTTGTACAATTCCTCAAGAATGTTACTGTGCAATGATGTAAAACATCTTTTGTATTATTTATTTATTTTTTTAATGTATTAAAAATATTTTTTTATGAATAATAAATTTTAATTTTAATTTTGGCCCAATGGACCGGGTCGGCCCAACTTGGCCCATCGTGTTAAAAGAGGCTCGACTTGGCTCAACCCGGTCCAGCCTGCGAGCTGGCCAGACATGGTCCAGGCCTAGGTAGGCCCTTACTTTTTTGGGTCGGGTCGACCCAGCTCGGCCCACTTTCCATAACTAAGGGTGACAGGCGTTGGAAACACGTCACGAAGGAGGAGGGATTGCTACGGAGAAGGAGAAACGACCATAGAGGAGGGTACACAACGTTTTTAGGATGATTCCCAATGGAATAGGAATCAAATTCCTTATGCTGCGTTTGGTACGCTGGAATGAGCACTGGAATGAAAGGGAATGGAATGAAAAATCACATTGGAATGCACAATTCCAATGTTTGGTATAAAAAAAAGGACTGGAATTCCATTCCCTTGGGAATCAAATTCCTATTGACGATGGGAATTTCATTCCATCTCAAAACCTAAGGAATCCCATTCCATTCCAGAGTCATTCCTTCTCGCGAAAAAACACGCGAGCCTCCTCCCGCAGACTTCCCCCCTCCCGTCGCGTCCCTCCTCACGCAGACTCCCCCCTCCTCTCCCCCGTACCAACAAACTCCCTCCGCAGATTTTCCCCCGCCCTCCGCAGACTCAGCGAACATACACTGGTGTTGCGTGTGTGTGTGAAGAGAAGACAAAAGGAAGCCAAAAGAGACCTCCCTCGCCGCCATCTCCATGAGCCTCAACTCCAACTTCTGCCCCCGTAGCTCAAGAACCTGCAAACAAATTTTAAACTTTTGGCCACAAGGAACCAGAAGAGATCACAAATACCGAACCATAGAAAGAGAGCGATCATACAGAGAGCGGGCGAGGAGAGAATCCTTTGCCATGGGCAATGTCGGTTCTGGCATCTCCGAGGTCGACTCCGAGGCTGAATCCGCCTCTCCAGTTGGGATCACCCTTCCGCCGCAGAGCATTAGGGAGAAGCATGGGAGGA
>JAMKQA010009698.1:0-28763 GCA_024699735.1 Posidonia australis | reverse complement strand
TGTGGTTATGTTGATATCATGTTGATTCACGGGTGTTTTGTATGATTTTCGTGGGTATTCTTGAAGCATGCTACAGTGATTGTGTTTGGGCTTGATGCATTTGTGATTTTTGATAGAACAGCATGCTTAGCGGTTTTATGATCGGATTGAGGGGTTTTGAAATAGACTTAGAGGCCTACACTCCATGTTTTATTGGTAATTTTTGTAGCATGTTTGAGGGGTCCAATTCTTACTCCCACCTTGGGGAGAAAGGGGTGACGGTGACCTGTGGAGTTTTCTGCAACAGTAGAAAACGGTATGCCGAATTGGATTCGGCATACCGAAATGCTCCCAGGTGATGCCCTGTGTCGTGAGTTCGGACGACCGGAGAAGTTCGATCGACCGAACTGACAGGAGACTGATAAACCTGTCAGGGATTCGGAATACCGAAATTCTTCGGTATGCCGAATCAGGGGATTTCGGTATACCGAAGCCCCCCTTCGGTATGCCGAATCAGGGGATTTCGGCATACCGAATCAGAACCTGAGCTATTTTGAGAAATGTTTAGAAAAATGTTGATAAATACATGATAAATGTATAAAATGCATGGAAATGACTTGTAAGATGACGCATGCAAATATGTTGTTTTTAATGATGTTTTCCATGAGATATTGAAGCATGGTTTATACGTATGAATATGGACCCGTGTGAGGGGTAATTGCATGGTACAAAGACCATGAAAGAAAGTGTGGGTTTAAAGACCACAGGTAATGAATTGATGCATGATGCATGTGATTTGCAAAGAGTTTTATGAATGGAAAATGGTTTTGATAAATGTTTTGAAAAGAGAAATTGCATATGATTTTAAAAAGATTAAAGGATATAGTAGGAACCACAATGAAACCAGGACTTGCCGACGAGGTAGTGAGACCTCTAGAGATGTTGGGGATGTGTCCTTGGTTGTGATTGGTGAGTTTGCGGTCTGGGGGAGGAGCCTCGAGACTGTGGTGGTACTATAGGACCCAGGGTATGAGAGACCCAGACTACCCTCAGTGCCGGTGCTGGACGGGTCTGAGGTTAGAGTCCCCAGGTGCTCGGGCACCAGGGCGTCCCTAGGACATACTCCGTGCTTGTACCAGTGAGGGTACATTTTGAAGCTGTGATCGGGGCGGTTGAACTCCAGCGCGGGGTGGTTCACCGCGGCACTGTAGTGTGGGTGTGGTGACATAGAATCCTCACCAGCTGCTTGTAGCCAGGTTGATCGCCTGTGGCCAGGTGATGCGACCAGTTTTGGAATGGAAAAGTGTGGATTTGTGTGTGGACTAGTTCCTAGCCCAGAATTGTGATAAGTTGTGTTAATGATTTTAAAATGATGTTTTGGGTTAGAAAACTAGATGAAATGATTTGCTTCTCCAGTATTGAGAATAAAGGTTTATGAACGAGCATGAGGTTTTGAAAGAAAAAAGAAAAGAAAGTTTGAAATGCCATTGTTTTCCAAGTTTTTCTAATTGAATATGTGGTTTTAGAAATGGTAGTTTTCTAGCAATGGTTTTTATGGGTTTTTAGCGTTATTTTTGGGGCACGTACTGGGTGACATTCCTGTTATTCACGCTTGTTTTCCTTGTCTCCTTTGTTCCAGGTGCTCAGGTGTAGGAGTAATCTAGTCTGGTACGTCTTTTCGAGCCACGTTTGCCGCACATATGTCTGGGTAATTTGGTTTATTTATTTAATTCTGCTGTTTAGATTCTTTTAGCTACACTTGGGTAGTTCTTATACTGTTGTGTAGCACTGGGGTGTTACAGAGTGGTATCAGAGCCTAGGTTCACTTAGTGCACCAGCTTAGGGTGTCCGGCATTGTGACTTTAGCTAGACTGCCCGATCTGTAAGGGATCATAGCACCTGATTTGTCTGTTGCTTGCTTGTTTGTTGGGTTGTGGTGGTAGCAAGATGCCGCTTAGAGGTCGAGGCAGAGGCAGGACTTCCACAGCAAGTCCTGGCGAGGAGCAGGACAGTAGTTGGGGAGGTCTTCGATAAGAGCTGAGCCATATGATGCAGTGATTGGCCCAGACTTTCAGCAAGGATAACACTGATGGGACCAATGCAGACCCCTAGCTTAAGCAGTTCCGTCGCTTGAGCCCGCCTACTTTTGATGGTAAAGGTAAGCTAGAAGAATGTGAGGCCTGGCTGCTTGAGATTGAGAAGGTCTTGGAGGGCTTGGAGTGCTCAGTCGAGAAGTGGGTTCGTTTGGCTACCTTTTAGTGTAAAGGAGACGCAGACCAGTGGTGGAGAGTCACCTGTCGTATGAAATTCCCTAACGCTGACCTATTGATGATATCGTGGGAGGAGTTCCGAGACGTCTTCTACGAGAAGTACTTTCCAGTGTATGAACGAGATCGACTGGATAGGGAGTTTAGAAACCTGAAGTAGGGTAGCATGTCTGTAGCCGAATATGAGGCGGCCTTCACCAGGTTGGAGCAGTTCTCGCAGGCATTTGACACTGAGCAGCGCAGAGCCAAGAGATTCGTGGAGGGACTGACTCCAGCACTCAGATCGAGGGTCTTAGTCTACGAGTACCCCACTTTGGCTAGAGCAGTGGAGTTAGTGGTCCGTTATGAGGAGGACCGCAGATTGTTCCTGGAAGATCACTCCAAGGGTAAGGGGAAGGCGTCTGCTTCACGATCTTTCACTTTTGGGAGGCAGAGCTCAGGCAGTTCTTGGAGCTCTAGGAGGAAGAGGAAGGAGCGCGTCGAGTCTGTTGCTGGGGGAGGAGCTGGATTCAGTCAGGCTGGTTCAAGCAGTGGCCCAGAAAAGAAGAAAGCTTGTTATATCTGGGGGCACCCGGGACATGTGGCAGCGCAATGTTACCATCGACAACGAAATACTGAGAAGATGGTCTGCTACAATTGCGGGAAGACTGGGCACATTCAGCGAAACTGTCCTGAACCGGCAAAACCAGCTAGGGACACGCCCCGTCAGCTAACTAAAGGGTGAGTGTTTTCCACATCTGCTCCGGATGCTGGTCCATCAGGGGATGTTGTAGAGGATAAGGATTAGAGATATGTTGTATTGTATCCTTTCCCTTTATGTACTACTATATCTGGTACTCTCCTTATGTGTGACTATTGTTTTTGTTTTGATGTTGTATGGTGTGGTTGTTGATGGATGTTATGTGTTATCTAGGTTCCTTCCTTGTGGCTGACCGTATGGCTAGAGTTCTATTTGACTCGGGGAGTTCCTTTTCTTTTATCTCTGAGTCTTTCGCTTCAGAGGATGGGGACCGACCAGCCAAATTGGCCTTCCATCTGGATGTGGTGACCCCTTTGAGGGAACACAGCTTGGCATGGAAATATTTGCGATCAGTTAGTGTGAAGTTAGGGGATCGAGATTTTAGAGTCAGTCTGATTGTGATGGATATGCAGGGGTATGACATCATCTTGGGGATGGACTGGTTGGCACAGTATTCAACTATTATTGACTGTGGCAAGAGGAGAGTTTTGGTCGAGTGTTTAGACCAGAGTTGGTGTGTGGTGCAAGGAATCAGGCTTGGAGAACAGAAGAAGATAATCTCTGCAATGAAAGCTTACCACCATTTATCTAAGGGACGTGTGGGATATCTGGCAGGTGTGAAGGTGTCTTCTTCTCCAGTTCTGAGGGTGCAGGATATACCCGTGGTTCAGGAGTATCTTGATGTGTTTTCTGAGGACTTGCCTGGGATACCGCTGCACCGGGAAGTTGAGTTCCAAATCGACCTGGTGTCAGGATCTAGCTCCATCTCTAAGGCTCCTTACTGGATGGCGCCAATGGAGTTGAGAGAGCTTAAGAATCAGCTTCAGGAGTTATTGGACAGAGGATTTATCAGGCCAAGTGTGTCACCTTGGGGTGCACCGGTGCTGTTTGTAAAGAAGAAGGATGGTTCACTCCGCCTCTGTATCGATTATCGGATGTTGAACCAGATTACAGTCAAGAATAAATATCCTCTGTCCAGGATTGATGATTTGTTTAATTAGCTTCAGGGAGCTTCAGTATTCTCGAAGATTGACTTGAAATCAGGATATCACCAGCTGCGGATTCGGGAAACTGATGTGCAGAAGACAGCTTTTCGTACCTGGTATGGCCACTATGAGTTTTTGGTTATGCCGTTTGGATTGACGAATGCACTGGTTGCCTTCATGGATCTGATTAATAGGGTATTCAGACCCTTCCTGGACCAATTTGTTGTGATATTTGTTGATGATGTGTTGGTATATTTCCCTGACGTGTAGACTCACCGGACACACTTGAGAATGGTGTTAGAGACATTGAGGCAACACCAATTGTATGCGAAGTTTTCTAAGTATGAGTTTTGGCTAGAAGAGGTTACATTCCTTGGTCATATCATTTCAGGTGAGGGAATTAAGGTGGATCCGGTCAAGGTTGAGACAGTTAATAGTTGAGCCAAACCCAAGACCGTGACTGAGATCAAAAGCTTTTTGGGCTTAGGTGGATATTATAGGAGGTTCATACAAGATTTCTCCAAGATTGCAACACCCTTGACCAGATTGACACAAGAGGTTCCTTTTGTTTGGGACTGGCAATGCGAGGAGAGCTTCAATGAGTTGAAGACCCGACTGGTCACATCTCTAGTTTTGACCTTACCTTCAGGGAGTGGAGGCTTTGTAGTGTACTGTGATGCTTGTGGCACAGGATTAAGATGTGTGCTGATGCAGCATGGAAGGGTGGTGGCGTATGCCTTACGTCAACTGAAGAACCATGAAAGGAATTACCCTACTCATGACTTGGAGATGACTGCAGTAGTATTTGCTCTGAAGATTTGGAGACATTACCTGTATGGTGAGTAGTTTGAGGTATTTACAGACCACCGGAGTTTAAAGTATATCTTCACTCAGAAGGATCTAAATCTAAAGCAGAGAAGATGGGTGGAATACCTCAAAGACTACGATTTTAGCCTATCCTACCACCGAGGGAAGGCTAATGTGGTCGCTGATGCCCTGAGTAGGCATACCTACTTGATGTCTAGCTTGATGATCAAGGAGTGGCGTATGTTAGAGGATTTGGTTGGTTGTAGACCTTTGCGACAGTCTCAAGGACCTACTGGAGCTTGGGTAGCAAGTATGTCTGTTCGCCCAAGGTTATTGGAAATTATTGTGGTCGCTCAGCAACTAGACCCCTTTGTGCAGGAAATTTGGGCTAAACGGAAGGCAGGAGAGGTGCCTCATTTCTCTGTTGGTGCAGATGGAGGACTCAGATACGATATGCGCCTTTATGTGACTCAGGTGGAGGATGTGAAACAGAGACTGCTTGATGAAGCCCATCGGTCCAAGTATGCGATTCATCCTGGAAGCACCAAGATGTACAGAGATCTGAAGAGAAATTGTTAGTGGCCTCGAATGAAGAGGGAGATAGCTGAGCATGTGATGAAGTGTGCAACCTGTCAAATGATGAAGATTGAACACCAGAAGCCTAGAGGAATGTTGCAACCTCTGGACATCCCGGTGTGGAAATGGGAGCATGTGTCTATGGAATTTGTGACAGGACTGCCTAAGAATAAGAGAAAGAACGACACCATCTGGGTGATCGTGGATCGTTTCACAAAGTTAGCACATTTCTTACTGATGAGGGTAAACCTCCTATTAGCTCAGTTGGCAGAGTTGTATGTGGCTGAGATAGTCCGTCTGCATAGGGTGTCAGTATCCATTGTGTCTGATAGGGACACCAGATTCACATCTAGATTCTGAGGTGCATTGCAAGAGGCTTTCAGCACTATTTTGCATTTCAGTACGGCCTTCCATCCTCAGACAGATGGACAGACTGAGAGGACTATTCAGACCTTAGAAGACATGTTGAGGGCCTGCACTCTGGATTTTAGGGGTAGCTGGGAAGATCATCTTCCATTGGTTAAGTTCGCCTACAACAATAGTTATCATTCCAGCATAGGTATGGTGCCGTATGAGGCGTTGTATGGTAGGCCTTGTAGAACACCTACCTGTTGGGATGAAATAGGTGAGAGGCAGTTTGTGGGCCCAGAGATTGTGCAGCGGTATGCAGAGAAAGTGGACCTGATCAAGAAGAAACTGGTAGCTACACAGAGCAAGCAGAAGAGTTATGCAGATCGGAGGCGTAGACTCCTAGAATTCGAGGTTGGAGACTTCGTTTTCCTTAAGGTGTCACCAACAAAAGGCATATTTAGATTTGGAAGGTGGGGAAAATTGAGCCCTCGCTATATTGGACCCTTCAGGATTGTCAAGAGGGTCGGGGAAGTTGCTTATCAGTTGGACTTGCCTCCAGAGTTCTCGAGCGTGCACAAAGTGTTCCACGTCTCGATGTTGAGGAAGTGTTTGACCGTTGCATCCCAAGTGATTCCAGTTCAGTCGGATGGGCTACAAGAAGATTTGACTATGGTGGAGGATGCTGTGCAGATCCTCGATAGGAGGGAACAGATCCTCAGTAACAAGGTGATTCCTCTTGTGCTAGTCCAATGGCAGCATCATGGTGTCGAGGAAGCTACTTGGGAGTGGGAGGTGGACATGTTGTCCCAGTATCCCCATTTGTTTGATCAGTGAATTTCGAGGACGAAATTCTTTTGAGGGGGGTATGATGTAACATCTCTGTTTGGTTTTTCCATTTAATATAAACCATGGAATTTCTTGTAATTATTTGTGTATGGTTTATTAATGGTAAATCCAGATTGTATTTGTTGGCTGTGGGCTCTCCCTGTGTTTTGTGCCCCTGGTTTCTCCCCTGTGGTGTGTTTTCTTTGGTTAAGTGGGTCTGTTCTGCATTGGGACCCGTGTTCAGGTGTGATGCCCACTTGAGCTTGGGCTTGGACCCAGTGAAAGAGCCAACGGTGCCTGTGACCCGCATCCTTTTCTCCCGATCTCGTGAAGCCTAGCGGGGAAGAAGGCTGCTCGTTCCGTCCCCTCCGTCTAGAGCTACGCCTAGCTGGTGTATGCAGGCGGGATTCCGAGATGGCAAGCGCGCCGAGGGTGTTTAGAGGAGGCGCAGTGGTTGTGTTGAGGAACGTCAAGCCGTGGGAAGGAGAGACCGGGGTGGGTTGCGTGCTGGAGGAACTTCGTGCCTAGAGGAGGTTGTGTGAGCTGAGGAGAGCTTGCATCAGGCCTTGTCGGTGCACGTCGAGCACGCGTGGTGCTCATCGGTGCTAGGTACGTGTTCCTTCTTCTGTTTTTTTCCTCGGTTGAGGCATGTTAGGTTTAACGGAAAATCATAGATAATGATGTTAAAATCATGC
Organism: Posidonia australis; assembly: GCA_024699735.1. NCBI lineage: Eukaryota > Viridiplantae > Streptophyta > Magnoliopsida > Alismatales > Posidoniaceae > Posidonia > Posidonia australis. Next base: position 21,538 of record JAMKQA010009698.1, on the reverse strand, counting down.
AAAAATGAGAAAAATGTTGAGAATGAGAGGAATAATGTGTTTATGTTGATATCATGTTGATTCACGGGTGTTTTGAATGATTTTCGTGGGTATTCTTGAAGCATGCTACAGTGATTGTGTTTGGGCTTGATGCATTTGTGATTTTTGATAGAACAGCATGCTTAGCGGTTTTATGATCGGATTGAGGGGTTTTGAAGTAGACTTGGAGGTCTACACCTCATGTTTTATTGGTAATTTTTGTGGCATGTTTGAGGGGTCCGATCTTTACTCCCACCTTGGGGAGAAAGGGGTGACGGTGACCTGGGGAGTTTTCTGCAACCAGGTGGTGCCCTGCGTCGTGAGTTCGGACGATCAGAGAAGTTCGGTCGACTGATCTGACAGGGGACTGATAAACCTGTCAAGGATTCGGAATATCGAAATTCTTCAATATGCCGAATTAGGGGATTTCGGTATACCGAAGCCCCCCTTTGGTATGCTGAACCAGGGGATTTCGGCATACCGAAACAGAATTCGGTATGCCGAATCAGAACCCTGAGCTATTTTGAGAAATGTTTAGAAAAATGTTGATAAATACATGATAAATGTATAAAATGCATGGAAATGACTTGTAAGATGACGCATGCAAATATGTTATTTTTAATAATGTTTTCCATGAGATATTGAAGCATGGTTTATGCGTATTAATATGGACCCATGTGAGGGATGATTGCATGGTACAATGACCATAAAAGAAAGTGTGGGTTTAATGACCACAGGTAATGAATTGATGCATGATGCATGTGATTTGTAAAGAATTTTATGAATGAAAAATGGTTTTGATAAATGTTTTGAAAAGAGAAATTGCATATGATTTTAAAAAGATTAAATGATATAGTAGGAACCACAATGAAACCAGAACTTGTTGACGAGATAGTGAGACCTCTAGAGATGTCAGAGACGTGTCCTTGGTTGTGGTTGTCGAGTTTGCGGTCCGGGGGAGGAGCATCGAGACTGTAGTGGTACTGTAGGACCCAGGATACGAGAGACCCGGACTACTCTCAGTGTCGATGCTGGACGGGTCTAGGGTTAGAGTCTCCAGGTGCTCGGGCACCACGGCGCCCCTAGGACGCACTCCGTGCTTGTACCAGTGAGGGTACATTTTGAGGCTGCGGTCGGGACGGTTGAACTCCAGTTCGGGGTGGTTCACCGTGGCACTGCAGTGTGGGTGTGGTGACATGGAATCCTCACCAGCTGCTTGTAGCTAGGTTGACGCGACCAGTTTTGGAATAGTAAAGTGTAGATTTGTGTGTGGACTAGTTCCTAATCCGGAATTGTGATAAGTTATGTTAATGGTTTTAAAATGATGTTTTGGGTTAGGAAACTAGATGAAATGATTTGCTTCTCCAGTGTTGAGAATAAAGATTTATGAACGAGCATGAGGTTTTGAAAGAAAAAAGAAAAGAAAGTTTGAAATGCCATTGTTTTCCAAGTTTTTTTAATTGAATATGTGGTTTTGGAAATGGTAGTTTTCTGGCAATGATTTTTATGGGTTTTTAGCACTATTTTGGGGACGCGTACTAGGTGACATTCCTGTCACTCACGCGTGTTTTCTTTGTCCCCTTTGTTCTAGGTGCTCAGGTGTAGGAGCAATCTAGTCTGGTGTGTCTTTTCGAGCCACATTTGCTGCATACAGGTTTGAGTATTTAGCTTTATTTATTTAATTCTGCTGTTTAGATTCTTTTAACTACTCTTGGGTAGTTCTTATACTGTTGTGTAGTACTGGGGTGTTACATAATATGTCTCTTATCTTTCCTAGATTGATTTGGATTATAATCTAATAATCTTGTACTTTGCTTCTCACTCATATGTATGTGTAGGAGAGGCTTTGTGTTACATCTATAGAATTAAACGTTGGTTTCGTGTTTCGATAAAAATGGGAAATATATCGGACATCGGTGGAAATGTTGGTGAAAATGCGTTAAACTTATGAAAGTCCATGGAAATGATAAAAAAACTTTAAGATAAGTTAAAGTAAGTACTAATCTACATTTTTGATTACTTAGATTAACTTCCTCAATATGTATTACATTAAAATACAGTGAATAAACCTAATACAAATATCTTAAAGTATAAATAATATATAAAAATACTTAATAAATGTTTAAAAACGAAAGTATAAAGAAAGTTACCTTATATATGCTTAATATCATAAAGAATGCCTTGGTTGATCAAAATTTTCTTCTTATACATCAACCATGGCTTTATTGTGTTCATGATGAATTTAGTATCGAATTTGAGACTCTCTTTTTAACATGTAGTTGTTCCAAGATATACGACTATAATATGTTTGGTATTCATTGATGTAGTGGTGGTATTGTGACACTAACAGTTGTATTAGGAATTTTATTGATGAATATTGTAGAATAAATATTGATTGAGGAATTCCTTAAGACTGTCAAGGAATGTAAAAATAACTTAAAAGACGTTCATGTGATTGCTCTTCATATTCTATTGAAGGAGGAGCATAATGAAAGAACATGCTCATATCCTATTCAATTTGTTTGCTTGGAGTATAAGAAAATGTGGTTTTTGTCCAATTACTTTCAGTGTTATAGTCTGTTTACCCAACAGAATTATCTCCATAAGAGTTATAACCAGAAGGATATCTAGGATCATAAATACTTAAAGAGTTAAGTGAGTCTAACAAAGATCCTCTTGTATGATTGCTTCGAGAGTTTTCATATAGTTGTTGATCATGACGACTCCATCGTTGATAATAAATTTTTGGTTGAACTCTATAATCCTCGTCTTGTGTAACATGTGTGAAGGTATCATTCCCTGTAAATAGGCTAAATGACTTTTGAGTTTCTCTCTATTCTTGTGGTTATTCTATTGCAAGCGGGATTACTTCTCTAATGTCATCATCATTGTCGTCTGGTAGTTGTATGTCATCATCATCTGTCACTGTCATCCTTTAAGTTTGAAGTATTTCTATGTGATTGTCTTGATGAGTTTATATATTTCTCAATAATGTCCATTTCATTAGAAATTCTAGAACATGGTCTACTTTGTTATTCATATAGAAGGTTCTCTATTTTCTTGCAATCACTGAAGTATAGGATCATCTTTTTCGTCCTCATTATAAATATATGCAAGATCTATTAGATCCATATAGTTTTTATTTTCTTCTTCTCTGACATGTTTTATTCTTAATCACATGTTGCAGTGCATAAATATCAAGACATTCAATCTTACAATCCTTAATTTATTTTTTCTTTTTGTATAAATAATATTGAATGCGCTTCAATTTCGTTCACAACCAGATGTTGCTGTCTAAGATAAAACATTTGGAACATCAATTTCATTTAACATCCATCATTCACCTTTAACATCCACCATTCAAAATATGATATTTAGTCATTAGCTATATTATGAAGTAATATTATGAAATAATAGAAATGATATTAAAATCATTACTTAGAGTCATTGTGTCACATGAACGTATCGTATGAAGCTCTTTAAATAATTGAAGTTCGTCTTTAAAGTACTTTATTTTATTAAGAGTTTGTACTTAGACATTAACATTAGACTTCAATTTTCTTATCACATCTTTAACAAATGCTAATAAATAGTATGACTATCAAGTTGATGATTGTACTGGAATTACAAATTCAAATAATATACTATAATGATAAAAAACTCATTCAGCAAATAATTGTGTAAAAAATTAAATATAATGATGAAAAATATGAATGTACATGTTAAAATGTTTACCAACTTTATGTAAAAGACGAATAAATATATTAGACTGTCTGTCATCTATAATTTTAAGATATGCTTTAGATGATTTGTATGCTGCATCGATCACAATATCTTTTATCAACCTCATAACTTCATATAAGGATCTTTGAAACTGGTTTCATAATATTTAAAACTTTTCGACAATCCTTCAAAAAATATACATTACTTATAATTGAATTTACTCTCTTACCAATTGGACTTTCACTCTCGTGGTATTTGTACTGTTGTTGCGAATTGAATGTATACTTTAACTTATTTCTTCGATCAAGCATACATTAAAGAGTACTATAATTTATTGTAAATCTGGTGACTCTTGGACGAATCAAATAACTACCGTAATACTCAGGTGACCTCATTTAAGTCAGTATAAGTGAGTGATTGTAAATGAAATTTATTATAATCTTTGTAACTTTTATTATTTTCTCATGGTATTCAATATATGTCATACTTTTCATAATCTTGGAATCAATTTTTTTAAAATTACTTCTATTGTCAACCACAATCTGTACCACGTTTGTTACTTCTACTTGTTTAATGACTTCTTTCATTTACTTACATATGTATTTGTAATATTTGGTAATATTAGAAGCATCAATGGACTTTAAAATGATATGACATTATAGTAAATCATGAAGTTGATTTATTTCCTTGTGATATTTGTCTAACCATCACACATGACAGTCACCTTATAAGTTGGTCATTGTTATTTCAAGTCATTAATGTAAATTTTTAATTCTTCATTTTCTATTTTAAGGTACTTATTCATGATCTAATGCTCAATTGATGTTTTTATTCCTATATCTTCTTTTGTTGCAATATTTAATATATGTTGTAGACAAAGTCCTTTTACTGTTTTTGTAGAAATAACATTAAAGAACATATATTTTGCAACAATTTGACTAACTTTTTCTCTGACATTTTCAAACATATGTTTAATTGTCTTTTGCTTTCAAGTTTCTTTTCTAATTGTAGCTGTATTTAGATTATTATATTTTTGACTATATGTTCTGAACATTTCAGTAATGTCTTTACCTTTATCCTTTTGTATATTTTGAATACCATTACCACTGCTACTTTTATTTCCTTAGTAAGTTCGAGTACTATCCATCTTATGGAATGTTTGCATTGTTTTTTATGTCATTCTTTATTTTTATACTCTATTATTGTTTTTCTATACATTTCTTTGTCTTTTAAAGTGTCACAGTTTGCAAGATAAACCATATTATCACTTTGATAGTGAAATAATACTAGAAGTATCTTCGTTGAAGAAAATCTTATTGAAACTTTCTTTTTTTCTCTTGTTATCACTTTGTTTTTTTAATAACTCTCTCATATGAATAGAAATTACTAATGGACACGATTTACACTTAACCATATTACTGTATCTGTCAATAAGATGTTACTTTAATCTTGTTATTCTTCTTTTTTTTTATTTGCTTGTCATAATATTTGTATTGTGTTTTTAGGTTTATCATTGTCAATCGAATATGTATGCAACTAACTCGGATTACGATCTTCACTACTTTTAGATCTTGAGGAATTTGACATTATGATGACCGAAAATAAAAGATAATTGTTGTTAATTTAATGAATTAATACATTCAAATATTTTTTGATTTTCTACATGTTTTAGTGTTTTTTACAATCATTCCTAATTTTTTTTCAAATTTTCCTTTTTTTAATTAATTATGAAATATTTAGATTTTTTTAATTATAAATATTTACTGATTTTATAGATTTATTGGGTTAGATCTATGTATTATTGGGTTAGATTTGATATATCATTTATGTAATAACCATGAAATATTATTAGGTTAGATCCTGATTTTTTAATTAATTATGAAATAATCATGAAAATTCCTAGATTTATATAAAAACCTTAGATCTATGTAAAGACATGATTATTGGGTTAGATCTATATATTATATAAACAATTTATATATTTATATGTCAAGTTATTAACATTAAGATTCAAAATAGTAAAATAAACTTAAAAAAACTTTAGATCTATATAATATTATGTTGGATTTAACTAAGATCTAGATATATACGTAAGATCTACATGTAAACTTAGGCAAAAACATGAAATTACATATAAAAACCTACAATCTAACTTAATAATTGAAGAGAGATGAAGAAATAGATTATTTATACTTTGATGATAAAGATAAAAGAAAAGAGGAGGAGAGTGGGGAGGAAAGGAGTAGTAGTTGGTGAAGACTCAAGACGCAGTAGCAAGCAACAGACCAATGTCTATGAGAAGAGGAAAGCAAAACTACGACAAGGAGCTAGTGTGTCGTTTGTGTTGGTAGACTTAAAGCCCATGTCCACTGAGATGGACTTGACTTAGTGTAATTTTTACACTGAGTCGATACTCAGACACATATCTGACATACACCGACATACCGTATTTCAAATTGGCCAGCTTAGAAACCGATATGTGTCAATGATATTTTGTTGACACATGTTGATTTTGAATTCTATGATTACATCTAAACTTTTCTCTTCTCTTAGTTTCTACATCTTTTATAAATTGATAGTTAGAAAAACTCACATTTATATAATTTGTTTCCAATAAAATCAAATTAAATTACAATTGTTGTTTTTTATTTTTTATTTTGGGGGGGTGAAGATGGGATGATTCTCATTAATAAAAATAAGCATCATTCAACAATGCTAAAATACAAAGCACAATAAACAAGACAAAGAAATACAGCTCTATAAAACTTAACAATAGCTCATTGAGAAAAAGCCAACTCCCAATTATTAATAAACTGCATTGCTTGCCAATTTTCCTCTGCACAAGACCCAGTGTTCCTGAAAATGATGAAGTTTCTGTGATGCCAAATAGTCCACATGATGGCATGGATCTGAAGAAGACATCTATGTTTGTCGTCATTCATCTTTCCTGTGATAATGGACTGGATACCCTAGTCACGACTAAAAAAGAGAACATGTTGTAAAGACTCCACCCCCTTATAGCATGTAACACACAGCTGGTCCCCATCCCCCACCCACCTTCTCCAGAATAACTTGGTCACGGTTGTTTCCTGGCAAACCAACCAGAGAAAGAGACAAACCTTAAAATGTTGTTGGTCTGCTGGAGGCCTCAATGCCTTGGTGGTACTGCTAGCAGAGAAAGCCCTCTTGCTGCCAAGATCCCATATTGGTTCATCTCTTTTGTTGGAATAGTCTCATATTACAAAAAATGAGGACAGGACTTATGGTTATATGTAGATGGACTCCTTCACTGATTGTTAATTGGTTTTTAGTTGGATGTGTATATTTCAACATAGTATTAAAGCCATAAAAAGGTTTAAATGGACTCAAATCTACATACATCTACTTATGTCCAAAATAAACACTTGTTGGATCTAAAAAAGACTACAAGTGAGGAGTGTTGGAATAGTCTCATATTAGAAATATGAGGATAGAACTTGTTGTTATATATAGATAGACTCTTCTGTTCATTGTTAATTGGTTTGAGTTGGATATCTATATTTCAGCATCTTCCTTCTTCCATAGGTTGCAACTCTCCAATGACCCCGAGCAGATGAATGGCTTTCTTGACCTCTGATCACCCTGAGTAGATGAATGGCTTCCTCGATCTCTAAATCCTTGAGGTTCTACCAAAGGTGTAGGTTCCAACTCCAACTTTGTTGCCCTTTCAAATTTAGAAAACGAGGGCAAATAAAATTAAGATTTTCGATGCAAATAAAACAACCAAAGGCAATGCAATACAATGTCAATTTTACAAAGGGATGTAATGAAAATAAGGTTGTGGGGACAGGGCAATTGTACCTTTGGGGTATGAGGTGGCTTCATGTTTAGTGCCTTTGTGCTTTTCATTATGGAATTTTAGCAGGCAGGGATGAGAAGGAACACCAACACCATCATGTCAGAAGGTCATCACATCCATCCAATTTCGGACCATGCCGACCAGTCTTGGGAGACAACTCTTTCGTCTGATGGTAACCATAGGTAAATGCAACACAAGATGTGTGTACGGTGAAGGTTCAATGACAGTTATTCCTGCTATGGCAGTGGCTGACGCAACAAGTTTGATGAAGGCAGGTTCAACATAAGTAGAAGCCGGGAATATCTATGTCACATGGTGGTTATGGGCTTCTGGCACAATACTAAGAAGGTGAAGCTGTTACAGCAAGTGGAAGCGGAATGTTTAGCATCTTGTGTAGTGGTTGTGGCACAAAGTGAAGAAGAAGCCTCAGATAGGGTGATGATAGTGGGGCATTTTGTAGAAGCAAAAGTAGGGTTTCATGCCTAGCTGGGCAGAAGTCATTTCACCATTTCTCAAGGGGCTAAAAGTGAAAAAAGATGCTCGAGTGTACCAGCCTCAAAGAAGTAATGTTATGCTACATACATGCAAATGAAAACCTCTAGGTCTTGTATGTTGGCTTGGTACCACTTGTGTCACTCTCTTAATCTTCTCAATAAGAGTCTGATTTTGTTCTGTTCCTTTAATCTGTTTTTGAAATTAAATCATTCTTCATTGTCCACTCAAGAAAACAAGCTTGTTGTTTGAAGCACCAGTGCTTGATAGTTGCTTTGATTTTTCATGTATTATATTTTCTATCCTTTTGATGGATCCTTTTTTTATTATGGGTTGCTGTTACTTGTTAATTTTTCAATCATTCTTTTATTTCTCTCAGCTTAAATATTTCTTGTTATAGTGCTATATGTATGATAATTCATTGTTATGCAGGTCACTTGATGGAGAAAATTGAAGCTGAAAATTTGCTTCATAGGGCTTTCAGTGTGTTTCTATTCAACTCCAGAAACGAACTGCTACTTCAGGTTTGTTTGAGTGGAATGAAATTTTGCTACATTTGATTGGTCCTCAAAAAATTGGGGATAAAGATGAGAGTTTTCATATTGGGAATATTTATTCAGTAAAAAACAAAGATCTGAATTCATTCATTCTATCATCTAGTTGTTTGAGTTCGGCTTCATAAAAAGCTTGTTCAAAAATTCTTTTCTGCTTACTGAATCTTGTCTTCTTGCTGAACCAAGCTGGAGCTTGATTTAATGGACAATAAGCAAACAAGCGCACACCTTCTCAATTGATTGGGTTAACTCAATTTGGTTCACTAAATGTATTTTTATATATAAAATATTTACTTCCTGGGCTGGCATTCATTGGTTGTGTTAGTTTTTGTCCACTAGCCTATCAAGTGTCTAAAATAGATCATATGACAAGCTGAAGGTTGCAGTCTAGTGTTGTACTAGTTTGATTGCAATTGCTGGCTCAGCTTGAAAGCAAAACAAGTTGAGTGAGTCAAATCTTTCCCTCTAACTATTACCCATATTTTAGATATACACACTTTTGCCTTAAAAATACAATTTTTTTTTATGGACACGATTTTGTGAAGATAAAATCTTTATGCTAGAAGATATATTAATATTTGAACATTATGTTGATTCTACAATGGCAATCCTTTTTATGTGGAAATTTTAATAGTTTGTTTGGATGAAAATGGAGGAGAAAATTGAAGTGAAAAGGACAGTTGGTATGTTTTACATAGTTTGAAAAAATTGGAGAGAATTAGAGAAAAAGAAGGTGCCTCAAATCCTATTACTGTTATACACCTTATAAATAATTGATCTTTCGTTCTTTCTTTTATGTTATTTAATTTGAGGTTAGTTTAACTACTACTTAAAATACTTAAGTGATTTTTACTCTCTCAAGCTCTCTGTTTCTTTAGAAAAATTTTGGGCTGAAATATCCCTGGTTCTCTTCATGGTCTCTTCTTGATTTTTGTACAACTGGAAACTTGCAACTTTCTTTTTCTCTCTGAAAATTTATTTAATTCTCTCCAATCCAAATTACGATTAATAATTGATTGAGATTTGGACATCCATAGCTTAGAATTGTCACAAGGGTAGTATTGTCTTTCTGGATCGTTCGTGTAATCTCTATGTCAGTAGTATCTCTCCTGTAAAATTGTTCGCTGCTATCTTTATACATTATTCTAGAAACGTCTATAAACAGATGTCATCCAAGCACAGTCATTCAATACATAGAGAAAGAGCATTATGTTCCTTGAATCCTTGTATAGAAGCTGCAAAAAGCGTCACAAAATCTAGGGCAACAATATACAATTGCAGAAGATCATAATGCCATTATGCAATTAATAGTCTTGATGTCTAGAAAGTTTGTTGTTGTCAGATTAAGTGTTTTATGTATTAATCTAATTGATAATTTGTAAAGGAATAGGATCCTCAAATTGCTTTATTAATCACAGCAAAGATCTGCAACAAAGGTAACATTTCCAAAGGTGTGGACAAATACTTGCTGCAGCCATCCACTCTTTCGTGACCCTGAGCTCATAGAGGAGAACCACCTTGGTATTTTCTTTTATCTTATGACATACATATACTATTTTTTATGATGTTAATATATTCTGGATAAACAATATTGAGAAACTTTTTGTATTAATATAATTTTCTCATTGGCTAATGTAAAAGCATCAAATTTTGTCACTTGTAAGTAGAGTTCCAAACATCGGTGGATGTCAGTGATATATATCGGAAATTTGGAACATCAACATAATTTTAGGTCATACATCGCGAATTATAAAATATTGGACAACTATTAATCCATGTTGTCCAAGCATCATCAATATTGATCAATGTCGATAGAACATCAGTGATGTTAGTTTGATGTTGGGTAAATAATCATGAAAATCAATCCATGTTAAAAAATGAACCAAATTGTAGATTTTATGTATCTTATTAAGTTTTTTTGCTAATATATTCTTGTCAATAATTCTGAATTTTAGTTATATCTATTTACTTGACATATTAGCACGTCATCCATGCAAATCTAATGAATCTAAGTTGTCCTAGATGTGTAATATCACTCGTGAATAATTACAGCCCATTAGTCTCAACTCTCACTTTAACAATTTAAGCTTTTTGTTCACTTCCGTAGACTCCCATATTTTTACCATGTGCCTGCTGCTTCCCCCTGAAATCCGACGTACTTCCTATGTTGGAAGGTCCAAAGACTGACACTACATCGATGTTCTGAATCTTCCTTGAAACAGTTTGTTTGTTTATTTCATGCTGCCTTTACTAAGATGCAAAGAAAAAGATGAGAAAGAACCATTCAAGAAAGCCTGCCTTTGGCCAGCTTTTCTGATGGATCATTTCAACTTAACTGCTTTGAACAGCCTTTCCCTGTTCTAGTCGTTTCCTTGTTGGATCTTTATCAGTTTATCCTCTTTGATTTTATTCCTCTCTTTTATCTCCTCGATAAGAGTGTATTTTTGGCTTCTCTTCAGGTTTTCAAAAAATGTCCTGGTTTTTCATTTTATAGGTGAGAACTCGGAAGAACTGTCTGACCATTTCAATTTTTTTATTACATAAAAAATTTGTTTCAGAGGAGAGATCTTGAACAAATCTTTTTTTTCTTTCTAAATCTTCCGTACTTTGAACATTTTATTCTTACTCGTATTTTGCAGCAAAGAAAAGTTCTACTAAAAATGAAGACTTAGGGTTAATATGGTATAGGAAGAAGAGTTCATCTCAATAGGTGACAAGAGGCAACCGAAGTTCTTCCTGCTTAATTGTAAAAGTTAATCCTCTTTTTGTATGTGAACTACTTCTCATCATCTGTATGTCCCAAAGAGAATATTATCTGTTGTTGCAATATGATTGCTTTTTGAAGATCTGAGTGGTTTCATTTAAGTTGCTGTTGCCATCAGATGTACATGCAATCATATCCTCCTTCAAATCACTGCTTTTCGCAAATTGGAATAATTCAAAAAGCCAGTCACTTCTAATGACTACAACATGGCGGGCTATTATATTGACATTCTTTTTCTCTAACTCAGTTGTCCTTTTCTTGCACCTTTTGTCCACATTTTTTTTCCTCTGTATTTTCTTTTCTCCGTGTAAAAATGGTCAGCTCAGCCTCTTTGTTTCTCCTGAAGCATTTTTCTATCATTTGGGAACATATGTTAGCTTTCAACCACTATATAGGGTTCAAATTTTACTCATTTCCCCTACTTATCCTATTTCTAGTTTGTTTTCTTACTAGACTAGCATGTTTGTAACGACCCTCAAGTCGCTACCACTAAACCTAGTAACAAATTTTTATTACTTGTTTTATCTTTATTATTAGTCAACAATTACACTAATGATGTAACTAAGATTAAGTACTCTCAACAGGAAATAAAATCAATAAACAACAGAAATAAACTAAACTATCACTCACTTGGATCCCTGATGTGTGGTTGTGTCACTCCTCCTATATGTACTAGCAACCAACAACTATTATTCTGGATCTACCAAAAACACACAAAACAAAGCACACGTGAGTGACTACTCAACGGTTACCCAGCATGCACCCCATTTACAACTCGGTAACTTATGCCGAGGGCAACCAAGCACAGGCATCATACCTGGATGCCGACAACCAAAAGTGCAATCCACCGACGCCTAGCACACAAGCACTGACATCCCTTTCGGACGTCGCAACACCAAACCAGGCAATCTACCACTGCCCAGTAAGCCACAAAATCACAAAACTATGCCTTAAATACCATTTCTTTTCTTTTCAAAACTACATACGTGCACTTCTAAAAACTTTTTATGCATGCCTGAGAAAGCTACTCTCGCCATCTCAAACCCAAAACAACATCAAAAGCACAACTACAGAGATTTTACTCTGTACAACATGGTCTCCTCTGGATCCAAGCACACACCAAGCCACGGAGTCTCTGCTTCCACAACAACGGAGCCACTACTCCCAAACAATGGAGCCACCGCTCTAAAAGCACTACGCTTCAACAGGCGCCAAAACTACGGCCTCCTCTAGGCCCAGAGTCTGATTTCCTAAACCAGGACTCTGCACAAATACAAGTACAAACAGTGTGTCGAACTGTCAAGCGCCAAGCAGACAACAATGGCCACAAACAGTCCACCGAGGAGCGACCACGGCGTTCTGCAGTGCCATGGTGAAGCCACCCTGTACAAAAACGATCACCGTCCCGCGATTTTCCTCTCTCAGGAGAATCCTCAAAAGCCAATCTCTTTCTGGGAAGGCTGTCCTGTCTCTCAGGATGCTCGCGCTTCCCACTCGCACTGGCCACCATAGGGTACGCTTCTTCATGGTGTCCTCCACATGGCACTCAGGAAGGAGTCTCGAGCCTCTACACCTGACAACACCCGAGCCTCGGTGCTCACAGCGACAACAGAAGTATCATACCTCCCCGTCATGCCACGAAACACCTCAACCCGCAGACCTCAATCTTGGCTCCGCGAACGACAGTCAAGGAGTGTCATACCTCCAAGACCCAACGAGCACTCGCCTCAGTTTGTTGGTCCCTAACACAAACAGAAAGCACTAGAAAACTCTTTCTAAAATCACTTTCAAATCTGTACTCTTTTCTTTCCAAAACTTTCCCTTTGAGAAAACCTTTTTCAAAAATCATTAAATATCCTTTAAAGCTCAAGCAATATTGTGCCCAAGAAACCACAAACAAAGGCCAAGAAACCACAAACAAGACATAGTCTCAACAGCTCTCCTGTCGGGCCCAGGCAAAAGTACCTTGGGAGTGTTTGGGTCCACGAGCACTACGCTCAACCCACGACCACAACCCAGGAAAACACTAACAGCAAAGCAAACACAATCAGAACTCACACGCTCTGGCGCCATGTATAAGACACCTACTGGTTCGTGTCCCTCGAGAGCACAGTCAGATCAACTCAAACACCTGGAACAGTGCCACTGAATACTCCGTTCAGTGCACCGTAGACAAAACCTAGACCTAGGGATACTATCATTATCCCTAAAGTCTAGTCTAAACCATATGGGGAAAGAATCTATTATTTCTAAATCATTTCATCTTCTATTCTACTCATACCCTAGGTGAAATCTTGCTAATTCATTTTGAGGCAAACCCTAGACCATTCTAATGATTATCCTAATCATTTATGTCATTATGTTTATTCCTCCAAGATTAATATATATATATATATATACATATATACATATATATCAATCAAAATATAAGATAACTTAATGCATGATCAGCGCCTGAATCGACAGACCGAAATGGAATGGTCGACCGAATCTGGGCTCAGGGCATCAGATCGGTAGACCGAAAACCACTTGGTCGACTGAAAACCCTTGATTTAGTAGACCGAAAACGTTCGATCGACCGAAACAGAAATTCTGTCAACACCTAAGACTCCCAGAACGACAAACCGAATAAATTCGATCGACCGAACCAAAGGTCGAGGGGACAATCTGTAATAAAAACGGCATACCGAAATAATTCGGCATGTCGAACCGGACGACTGCAGGGCAACCCAAAATGGAACTCAAAGTCCAATCCTGCAAACCACTAATCCAAACCACGCAAACAATATATCAAAATAAAGATCTCAACGAGATCTTCCAAACCAGACAAACAACACCGAAATCCATTAAGTGGATCTTGAGAAAACCACAAAAAATACAAATGAGACGTTATTCACCCCCAACCATAAACACGGCCATAAATGGCTCACAAATGCACAATAAATTCTAGAAAAATCACTACAGTTACCAGTACACTAACATGCACTAATGGTACAAATTTGGAATTAAAATAAAATCTACAGGGTGCGTACCTCCACCGAAGATGTGGCGACGCGAGACGGACAACGACGCTCCTCCTCCCTCCACGATTTGCTCCTCTCCTCCACGCAACGACGAAGGCACGACGGCGGCTGCAACCTCCTCCTCCCCACCATCTCCCTCTCTCTCTTACAATCCCTTTCTCCCCCCGTCTCCCGTCTCCCGTCTCCCCTCTCTCTCTTTACTCTCCCTCTCCCACGCGCGAGAGGAGAAGAAGAAGAAGGAGAAGAAGGGGTGGGAGTGGGGCCTGGGAAGGGAAAGAAAGAAAAGAAAGAAAGAAAGAAAGGAAAGGAAAGAGAAAGAAGGAAAGGAAAGAAAGGAAGGCGCAAGTACAAAACCAAACCACGTGACCTTCCACGTTCACGTGACTCGTGCCACCAGGGACCCGCCACTAAACCTCCACGGCCTAAGAGAAACCACAAAACTCGAAAGAGGGCCAACACAGTGTCAAAATTACACCATGCCAAAAGGCTAGAAATCCACAATCCAAGCGTCAGACACCACTGAGAATATGTCTTACGTTAGGCATTGGGACCTTTAAAACCTAACACGCCTAAATTCACCTTAATTATCTGGCCAAAGCACCACTCCTAAAACCTAGGTCGTTACAATGCTGTTCAGCTTACTAATATTATCTAAAAGGTGTAGACATTTTTCTTATCGCACATTTCCAAATTGGGTCTATTATTATCATGGGATAAGCTTTGGCTTTGTCTTCTGGAGCCTAGTTTTGAAAACTGGCAAAACATACCTAATATATGATGATGCCGCCTGTTTTTATTTTGTGGAAGTCTCTGACAGAAGAAAGGGCTGTAGTGCAGGCGTATGACTTACATTTCACTGTACTTCAAGATTTATGTTGTTGAACTTGTTTATCTTGGGCACCTAATTATCTTTGAAGCACAGTCATTTCTAGATAGATGTCATGTCCGTGTTTGATACGTTGTGGACACTATGACACTTCTACACTTCTTGGAAACATCTAGCATACAACATCTTGACATGTCCTGCAAAACTCTTTGTTGTTGATGATCTCCATAGGATGCTATTGTTCACCTTCTACTATTAATCATCCTTTAGAATCGTTTAATATTTTCATATAAGTGTCGTTCTTTTTCCTTTATTGTCTATTACAATCTCATATGCGTATTAAAATCTTACTTGTGTCCTATATTTTTAAGAATTATTGTGTTCATGTCTTACCATTTCTTTGCCTAGTGTTCTTGTATACCTTACCTAGATAGCTGCACTTGGATCTTGATGAAGAGCTAGTTGTATGACCTTAGGGACAAGATGGTTGCCTAAGTGACTTAACCCCACCTTGCAAGAGCCTTTTTCCAAAATCTCTTTCTTATGTCTTATTACATTATTTTTCATTGAATATTTTTAACACCATGATTTAATTATTCTTTACATATAATGATTATATATCAAGAGTCAAGTGGTTCTGAAAATTCTATCATATATAAATTACACCTTTTGTGTAAGAATAATTATTTGAGCTGTCAATAAGGAATTAGTTGTTATTTTCCAAAAGTCATATATTAAATGTAAAATCCGATCGGTAGAATTGATTAACATTATTCGATGTGTATATAGTTCAATAATTTAGTGATTTCTTAACTTTTGTCATAGGTGGATTGAAATCTTTGAGTAAAAGTTGTACAATTCAGTGTAAAATGGTCTGTTACTAAACAATATACTTATATTACTAGAAGAATTGTCATCTTTACCAAAGAAATTACTGTAATTACCAAACTAACTAGTTATATTACTAGACGAATGGGGGCTCAATATAAAAAAAAAGCCTATGGGCTCAATATATATATATATATACACACACATACATATACATATATACATATACATATACATGTATGTATATATATATATATATATATATATGTATGTATGTATTTATGTACACACACACACACACACACACACACACACACACACACATGTATGTATGTATGTGTGTATGTATATATATATATATATATATGTGACTTTTTTAGGTTAAGTTTTAGTAGTGTTTCCATTTAATAATGATGTAGATTGATTATTTATTGCCTTTTAGTCGATATGTTTTTTGTTTACACTAAAAAGTTGATGTTTTAAGATTAAAACACATAAGTTGAGTATATATGATTCAATATTTTTTTGAGCAGTATATATAATTCAATTTTTATTTTTCTTATAATTTGATTCTAGCTTATTTTTTATACAAAAAGTTAGCACATCCTTGTATTATATAATATTATTTCATTGAATACTTAAAATCAATTTTAATTTTGTTGTTTACCATATTCCTAAAGCATGTTCATTACTTGTTAATCATCATCTTCAGAATGTTAAATTGATATTCTCATTTATAAGTCTGTTAGAGCTATCATTTATGCATTATGAGAGCTGCAAACATCAAATCTCCCTTGTCGTTGTCACCTTGGTTGTCTTGGCACTATGCAATATATATTACATAATCTTTTGAGTTATCAAGTTCTGAAGTATCATTTTCTTGTTCTTGATCAGGGGTTAGGAATGCTGCACAGAGGAAGCTTTTAGATGAACTGGGCATATCTGCTGAGCATTTACCCATCGATCAATTTACACCCCTTGGCCGAATCTTATATAAGGCCCCATCAGATGGAAAGTGGGGGGAGCATGAATGTATGTTATTTTCGTGATTCACATGCAACTGTATTTCAATCAAGTATTTTGCTCTTTCTAACTATCTTTTTTTATTCTTTTATTTCTCCTTTTTTTTTGCATTCTTTCAGTGGACTATCTGCTGTTCATTGTCCGGGATGTTGAAGTGCATCCTAATCCTGATGAGGTTGCTGATGTTAAGTACGTCACCCGGGATCAGTTGAAGGAGTTACTGAGGAAAGTTGATACCAAGGAAGATGGCATCAAGATATCTCCCTGGTTCAGATTGATTGTGGATAACTTCCTATTCAAATGGTGGGATCATGTGGACCGAGGTACTCTAATGGAGGTGGCTGACATGAAAACTATTCACAAGTTGGTCTGATGTATTTCCAAAAGGTGCTTAACATATCGTCTATGACTAGGCTAGAGTTAATAACTGAAAATAAATTAGCGTTGGCACTTACAGCGACTACTGTGTTTCTTCGACTGAGATGTTCTTACCGAAGCTATACCTTTTAGTTTATCTATTTGGACTTTGTTTATGGAATTTCTTGTAATAGACCTTTAATTTGTTATGTTTATTGAAGTAATTTACCAAAGTATAAGTTTATAGTTTATTTTCTCTCTGAGAAGAACAAATCTGGCAGCTTATTTTGCTCTGCAAAAAAAAAAAGGCTCTGTTCTGCAAAAAGGTTTATGGTTTATTAGACATTTATACTCATGTCGTTTAGCTTATAGTTTAGTGGGCTTGGTCTTGTGGTCTATCATGTGACTAATATTATGGTATTGATGTTTCGATCCGGTTTAGCCGCTCGATTTGGTTTGGCTCAGGTTAGGAAAATAAGTTGAAAAACAAATGAGCTTATCAACTAACCCATGTAAAACCAACCAAATTATTTCAAAACTAGTGTTTCGATAAGTATCAAGTCGATGATATGAGACCACCTGTTGGTTTTTTTTATATTTGCAAACTAAGGTAATGTTTATTCTGCAACTCCACCCACTTCTTTAGCTTTAGCTTCCAATGACAATTGGATTCCTCAAACAAATGTTTTTGGCAAACATCAAACAAATGTAGACATTGGAGAGTTGCTGTAGAAAATTTTCACTCCCAACATTATAGATAACATTGCTTTTGAGGAATGAGCGTGGACAGCTCTTGTGACTTCCATCATCGTTACATCTAAATTTCTCCTCCCTCTCCACTACCTCATCCTCTTCCATGCCCTTGTCTTCCTTGTCTCCTCTCTGTTGCCATATCCCTTATTAAACCCTTCTACACCTTCTTTGACCTTCCTCTACCATCACATGGCGAACCCAACAATGGGATGGTATCGATTGCTTGTGCTCGCCTTAAATCCTAGGTACGTTAACTAAATTATAGTATCATAAGTAAAATTATATTGATTACAGTAAATTAAACACCTATAATTAAAGCTCATCTCTAGGAAGCAATGTACGGCTAAAAGCTCTGACTTCGGCATCGGAACTCGACTGCACACAATCTGCATCTGAAACCAAACAAGCACGCGTAAGTGACATCTAAGTCAACCAGTACGTGTCTCAAACATACAAACAACAAAAATCCAGTGAAATGTCAAAAACTCAACTTTTAATTTATAAATCTTGGTCTTCTTTTGAAGATCCAATTTAAAACATCCTTGCCCTTTTCTTTGAAATCATTTGGGAATCTATTCCCACACTGTACTTTCTCAAGATTCACCCTTTTTTTTTCTTTTTGAAACATTGGGAATTTTGTTTTCAAAACCATATTCCTTTTTCTAGAACCCATTTTTACTTTCTTTTTACCCTTTTCAAAACCTTTCTCATATTCTAAGAAATCCACATTTCCAAGTAGATCCAGTCTAAAACACAATGTCTCACAGGACTCAAAACCAAAATCACAAACATTGGCTGGGAACTGATTAAAACACAATCATTATTTCATTCCAAGATTTTAGGACCATTCATATGTCTAATTCTAGTCAAACCACATTTCTTTTCATTTCTCAAAATCACATTCTTTTCTTATTCATTTCCACTTTTCTTTATTAATGTTACCTTGATCAGGGGTAACCACGCACACAAGCAGTAGGTGAGGACATCATTTCCCCTACCTCCCTGCACTACCGCAGTGAAATTTCCCGTGCGGGATGCCACAGTCCTGACCAACCGGCCTCAATCTCTTTCATATATGCATAGGGATACGTCTTTGTCTGACGTCCCATCGGTGACCCGAACAACTAGGTTCAATGACCCATGCTCAACCAACACCGTCACGAGCTCGGTGACCTGAACAGCTAGGTTCAACGACCTAGGCTCAGCCTACACCGTCTCAAGCTCGGCAACCACAGTCGTATCTGACAATTGGTTTCATTGGAGCCTCATACTCCCTACCATGTTGTCGACACAACCCTCGTGGTTCCTTAACACATTATTATTGTTTCATTTTCAAAACTCTTTAAATTTTCCTTTTCAAAACTATTTCCATTTCATTCTTTTTCGTTGCAGGAATCTGTTCCCATGCAACACCTGACCCTCTTCTGGGGTCCCAACTCAATCCATGAAAAACCATGCTTTAAAAATCATGAATTGGATCTCATGCCCAAAATTAATCAAAAGCCACACATTTATTCTCTTTTATTCAGTTTTAGGGCCTTAAACCCAAAACCACTCCCAAATACACTTATTTGAGTTCCATATTCCTCCATGTCATTTACATGGGGAAAACACCAATAACACATGCTCATTGTCCATTTAAAACCCTTTCTTTCATTTTATAATCACATTATATATATATCAAGGCCAGGGCAAAATCGACAGATCGAAACTCAAGTTCGGTATACTGAAAATCCCTGGTTCGGTACACCGAACATTTTCAATATACCGAAAATCCCTGGTTCGGTACACCGAACATTTTCAGTATACCAAAAATCCCTGTTTCGGTCGATCAGGTGATTTCGACCTACCAAAACCAGGTATCCTGGCTTAATCTGTTAAGATTTTGGTATACCGAATTCAATTCGGCATACCGAATTCCCCACAACCAGGGCATTCCCTTGTTTCGATCTACGAAATCGCTGGAAGTGGGAGCCTCCGTCGAACCCCCCAAACACACATCAAAAAATACCAATAAATCATGGGGTGTAGACCCTTGAGTCTTCTTCAAAACTCCTCAAACCATTCATGATTTCATTAACTACACAATCCACACGAAAATCACAAAGGGATGAGACTCAAAAACGACTACTATAGCTTTCATTCCAAAATCTCGTATATCCTTACCAATTTCCATCTTAACCGCATGATATCTATGTTTTCATTCTATTCAACCCATTCTCATCAATTCCACTATTTTTCTATGATTTGACATGCATTTTTCATCATTTTTATGCATTAAACTCATTTTCAAATAAACATGGAACAGAGGGGAAGGAGGGGTTGCGTACCTCTTCCGGTAAGCTTCCCCAACTCCGGCGAGTCCCCTTGTACTTCGGCATAGCCCTTGCAAAGCTCCTCTACCGGCGAACCACATGGACAACCACCACCTCCTTTGCGCGCGTCGTTCTTCCTCTCCCTCTTCTCCCTTGCGTCTCAGCCCTTCCTCTTCCACTCGCCTCTGCCCCTCTCTCAATCTCCCCTCCTCTTTAACTCCACCTTCACCTGCATGGTGCTAGCCACCCATCACGTCGGAGAGGACAGGAAGGCACAGGCCGCTGGCTTGTGGTGGCACAAGTGGGGAGAGGGGAAGAAGAAGAAGATGGGATGGTGGCTCGTGAGAGAGAGAGAGAGAAAGAGAAAAAGAAGGAAAGAAAAAGAAGAAAAGATAGGCACGCAAATCGAGACAACTGTGCATCTTCAAACCATACCCCGCATTGGTTCTTAAATCAGAAATAGGTGCACAGGAAACTAACCAAAATCCCACAATCACAAGAAACAACAGATTATTCATTAATAAACTATTTATACAAGATTACAATTAATTACATGGTTTACAATTAAAAATGGATAATCAGGCCCAGATGTCACACTCTCTGACATGCTTGTCGCCATGGTGAGAGTCTCTGTCTGGTCTTGCAAGTACGAGCTCATCCATGACCTAGCCGACTGCTTCATTGACGACAACCACTGGTACAAAGGGAACTATCTTAGGGAGGTCTGTGAGGGAGCTATGAGAGTTGTGTTTTGACAAACACATTCGATGGGGGGAGTTGAGAGGAGGGAGATGGTTATTGTAGTATCTACAGAGAAGAGCAACTATAGTAATAGTTTCCATGGCTTGAGGGTTGAAGGGCATCTTTAAACAAATGCAACCTAAAATTGGCAAATAAAGCATCAAATCCAATCTTAGTAAGTGAATTCAACTTTAGACATTGAAATTGACCTTGGTTGGGCTAGGCTCGGCCTGGGCTCGTAGTAGGTCGTGGATGGGCTAGGCTCGTAGTAGGTCGTGGATGG
>JAMKQA010009697.1:0-19474 GCA_024699735.1 Posidonia australis | reverse complement strand
TTTTTTTCCATCATACTTAATTTTAATTTCAGTCTCTTCTGGTATCAAATTTGTTCTAAAAGGGAATCAAAGTCCATTATATGGTATATTAAAATACTCATATTAGTCACCAACTCAATATCAAATCCCATACCAGTCATGACATACTCAGGTGCAGCATATCCGTAGGTTCCCATAACGCGTGTAGATACATGGGTTTCATCACCCTGGGGTCCAGCTTTTGCAAGCCCAAAATCAGAAAGTTTAGCTGTGTAGTCCTGAAACATACAGTAGACATGATGGAATGCAGTAAAAGGAGTCATCAATATCCTGAAAATATATAACTACAAACAATGCTTCCAGCAGAATATGATAACACTCACAGAGTCCAGCAAGATATTTGAGGTCTTGAAATCTCTGTAGATAACAGGCCTTTCTGCATTATGAAGAAAAGCCAATCCCTTGGCAGCTCCAAGAGCTATCATCATTCTAGTTGCCCATGATAATGGAGCTGCTGTCTCTGAACACCTCAAACAGGAGACATCAGTTTAGTAAAATTACTAGTCCAAACTTGCTATAAAGTTATCTGTGCAAAAGAAATGTTTTTCCGGAGTAGTCTATGTGAGAGATAATATGACTAACATTAACAATGTAAGAGACCAAAGGTAAGATTTAGCATGGATAAGCTGAAACACCATGATTTCTCTAAGCAATCAAAATAAGTGAATTCCAACAGATTAATTAATTAGAGTAAAGGCCAATAACATTCCACACTCTCACTTGTAGGTTGGAAGAATACAAGTCAAGATGCCCATTGCATATTGCCTTGCAAGGGCCACAACTAACATGATTCTAGTGCCATCTATTTTCTCATCAATGGCTAGTGCTGAACTGCTGATATTTTACATTTCAAGAAAGATTTAGACATCCTCCTTTCTTATTTTCATACCTATGACAAAGGATATAGGAATAACATGCAAACCAAAGGTGGAATATCTTAAAAAAGTCACTAGGAGGAGCATTTTAATTTATTTTTTTACTGTATTACAACAATCAGAAGGCCTTTTTTTTGCAGATAAACCCATATTGTGCAAAAACTTCACTAGCAGTATAGCCTAATGTGTGTGTACAGCACAGGAAATAATTATTCTACATAATACATTTAGTAACTGAATTTGCCGAAAAAAATACGTAAAAAGAATTTTAATGCTGTATAAAACTAAAAGCTCAACATCCACCAACATAGGAATCGACATCCAGCAATCGCTAATTTCAGGCAACTCAGGAACAATCCAATTTTAAAAGAGAAACTTGATTATTCTCCGATTTAGGGGGAGAAAAGGTAAAACGACTGTCATCCCAGACATTTTATCTAGACAACAGAAGCATTTGGCTCATCTTCCTGATAGCAAATCTGGATAGAAAGAATTTCCTTGAATCGCTGACACACCTCAAGATCACAAGAAACAGTAATCCCTTGGCATGAAATGTACATGTCAGAGAGGTCCACATGTCAGAGAGGTCCACATGAATACATTAAATTCATTCAACAGATAAAATGTACATGTCAGAGAGGTCCACATGAAATTAACTTTTCCCCAGAATAAGAGGGATGTTTATAGAAAATTCTTATGATGACTAATGCAATATATATATATCTCAATGAAGATCATAAAGTGTCTCACATCATTAATAGTGTCCTCAGTTGGACTGTGTATGTTTTTTTTGTGGACCCTGACTACTATGGTCCAATGCAGTCACTGCAGGACCATCAACCCATGTTCTCCCTAACGTGGGCCCTAAATAAGTGGACCACAATAGTTTTAAGTGCTATATTTTACTGTTGGCTGCTGCGTGACATTTTATTTTGAAGTTATTCTTCTCATGAGTACCATATTGGTAGAAAGAATTCTTTAAAAAGATAAAGGGTGTCTAGCTCGACCATTACCTCATCAAGATGGTATAACTCCCTCAAATAAAACTATTTATTGAAAATTCTTGGTTTGAAAACCACCATCTTATATTTGACTGTACAACAAATACAACCCAGAGCAACATTTTGTTTTTCTTTCCTTTTTACCATCCTTGTCACACCATTTTCGCCTGAGTTATTAATCAGCATTCAAAGATTTTAACAAGTTTTAAGGATTTATTACTAATAAAAGCAAAAAACGTACTACAGATAGCTACCACTATCAAGGTGACAGTATCAATCTTTTTTTGAAAGGTCCAAAAAATGGTTTTATTGGAAAATATTTTTGAAAACAAGATAGAATATAAAGGAAAATTCTTATCAAACATCACTTCAAACAGAAAAGAAAAATATAAATTGTATGAGAACATCTTTAGGGCACTAGAACCCCCCCCCCCCAAACACAACTGATATTTGCCTCCTCGACAAGTGAATCTTTCTTTATTCTTCCAAACCAAACTAGCTCCAGCTTCCGTTCACATAAATACACCACTCTGAACAATACACTAGAACTTACATATGTAACATTCTCTATCAGTTATTAACATTATTGATATAATGTTCTGATAAAAAAGGTGGCGTGATCAACCATCGTAAGGAAATCGGTGAAAGAATTATTATTATAGATCTAGAAGGCTAGTTTTTAGTATGATAAGAATCATCAAAAAAGAATGTAAATACTTGAAGAAAAGAGAGGGATATCCAATTATTACTTCGGAACAAATGGTTCTCAAGGCTGCCCCTGAACATGAACTCGTAAACAAGCAGCCTATGATCATCCTCACAGCAATATCCAATTAACTTCACCAAATTCGGATGCCTTAGTTGTCCAAGAAAATTTACTTCTGTCTGGAAGAAGGAAAAAGTACAATAAACTTCAGTTATATAAAGAATTGAGTGATGAATGAGGAAAATAACAGCCAGAAGGTACACTTTCCCTTTGTCATCTAATTCATAAAAGAAAAAACAATTCTTTCACTGGCTACCCATAGACAGAAACACTTCTGTAGTTCTGTGCAATAATAAAGTAGAAATCTTTCCTTCCTGGTAGTCCAAAAGAGATAGCACCTATAATCTAGTATACATGGGTCTAAATGAGAAGCAATTTGACGAATATCTGTGATTTATGCTTAGACTTCTCTTAATCATATCTAATAAAGAGATAAAAACAAATTTTAAATCACAAGCATCCAGGGGATTGCAAAAGCAAGGCACAAACAGCTTCCTCTGTATGCTTTCTCTTGCAACCATGGCTTATAGCTATATGATTATAAATGCTTTGGCCTAACTTGAAGGCTCAAGTAGGGTAAAAATAATACACGAGCACAAGGTGCCACGGAGGAGGTAACATATGGATGTTACTATCACTATTATAGCAGCATTCAACGATCAATATTCTTTATTATGATTTTGGTTACCTAAACTCTAGAGTAAGATACCAAATCCTGGATCTCAATTGTCAGAGCTGTACATGTAATCTCCTGAGTTCAAGATCCGGTTCACTTTCATGTTCTCCTCAACTGCTTACAAGATAATAATAAACAACAAGAACTATGGATGAATAACTAGAGAGCAAGGTGTATACTTACAAGCCATTCCTTGTGCCCTTGATGACCATCCTTGTTCAAGACTTTCACAGCAACGGGAAGGGACTTGAGTCCAACCCTCACATTCTCATCTATGTAGCCCTTGTAAACGGTCCCAAATCCTCCTTCACCAAGGACATAATCCGAACGGAAGCTCTTTGTTATGGTTTCCAGCTCAAACAATGTGAATGCAATTACATTGGTATATATCGAAATGTTTCTGGCATTTTCAATAGTCCAGGCAGTTGAAGTGTCACTCAAGTCGGAGAAGGAGCGGTTATGTTTCTTCTCCAGGGAAGTATTCTTAACAGATGGCTGGAACATTTGTAGTTGATGAACTGAAAGAGTTAAAGAAGAGATAAGGCCAATTGTGGGAATGTGAAAAATGCAATCTCAAATAAATCATTTTCTCCATCAGTGAGAGCTTATATATACATAAAGAGAGGCCTGCACACAACGATTACTGCTGAAGGGCCAAGCTTTTGCCGCTGGCCCGTCAATAATTATTGTCAAGTTCAAATGTCCATAACTAAATTGTTCCCACACGGGGAAAAAGTGCAAGAAAAAACATGATTTCCAGAAATTCATACGCTTATGTTTCAAAACTTGAAAGGGGATCGGAAATCCAGAATTCTGCACCGAGAAGTTCAACAAACAATAGTTTGCGAGAATATTTTTCATGGAAATGAACCAAATTTCTGCATGCATCAACAGTACATCTCAGACCCACAAAACAAAAATCAAGAAATGGGTTTTATGACAAACAACCCAGAGAAAGCAATCAACAAAATCTAGCACTCAAAAGAAGGCATTGGTGCAATAATGGCAAGAAATAGAGGAAGACAACCCAAGACTAATCATCAAAATAAAACTAGAAGCTCAACAAATCCACTATTTGTCCCACCAATCTCTCCCTCATTCCCGAGTCAAATCGACACGAACGGCCAACCAAGCCCAGCAATGCAGCACCAAGAACACCAAAACCCCCAAATGGTCAACTTGGAAAAAAACCCAAAACGCGTCAAAACAGAAACACCAAAAGAAACCAATTTTTCCTCAAGGACACAAAAAAAGATGGCTCCTTTTCTAGTCTCCTCCTCTTCTTCCTCCTACCTTGAGCGTGAGCAGCAACGACAGCAGATTCCTCCTTGGTTCCGCAGTTCCCCATCCTTTACCCTCCCTCTCATTCTCCGCCACCGCCAAAACCCAGTTCCAGTGGCAAACCCAAATGGCCCCAAGCAGCAGAGACAAAAATATCAGGTGGGTTGCCGAGAACTTACCCAGAAGGAGTAATTAGAGTGAGAAGGGGGAGGAGCGTAATGTTGCTGGAGGTGGGTGGGTAGGTGGGTGGGGGAAATCAGAGAGGAGGAGACGACGACTAGTGGTCACTCCAACAACTACAACTAGAACAGAGAGCAACAATATCATGTGAGCACAAGCTGGTCATTGGGCATTGGTAACACCACCATCCACCATCTCCTCTTGTTTCGATACAGTACTATACTACTACTAAGATTCTGCTGCCGGTGGTCTGCTTTTATTAGGAGAGAAGGAATTGGAACTCCTCCCTACACACATGACAATCCCCGTGATGTAAATATAAGATGTGGGGTAGAGAGAGAGAGAGAGAGAGAGGCAAAAAGTGACTTTTGGGAGGGTGTGGGATTGGGGTGGACGACTGGACGGTGGACCATGGACATTTTTAAATTAGTCTCTTGACTTTGGTGTAATTGATTAAAGTGAGTGAAACTTATACCTTTCATTAGATTTGAATCTGAAGAAAAAATATATATCTGTTAATTTTAAAAAAAAACTTTCTTTCCTTCTTATCAAATGACAAATCTGTTAATGCCTTTTCTTTTATTTTTAATGGTAAGTTTAATATATTAGCCACCATTAACATTCAATCTAAGTTTTTTCCCCTCCATGAGATTCAAACTTAAGCTCGAAGCTATGAAACTACGATCTTTGACCAACTGAACTACTTACAGTTTGCTTACGATATTCATCACGTCGTAAAATCTTTTCCAAGGATCCACTGACCATCAAACTGCCACATCAACAAACAAGCCTAGTTTTTTTTTGTTAAAAAGTTTTTTTTTTTTTGAAAAAAAAATTCAAATGAGTCTTTTATCTATATATTTTTTTTCAAAAGTAGTAATATTTTTTTTTGTGATTTCAACTAAAAAAAAAATTACTGATAGAAAAACTATGATATATAACTTTTGATTAAAATTTTTAGTTCCAAAAATAATTTCAAATGGAGCTTAAGATTATTATATTTAGAACATGTAACTTAGTCGGTTTGTGGCTTTTTTTTTTTGGCAATGGTATGTTATATTAGATTTTTAATCTCAAGGACAAAAATCCAGGGGAATCAAGGGTCCAGACAATCACAAAAATACTTAGACAATGTTCCTGCTAATAATACAGACAGCTAGCAAGTTGGCAATAATGTTTTCAAAATTTAAAAACAAAAGACTAGCTGCTGCTCCATAGCTTCAGCAACAGCAGCAGCAGCAGCAGAAGGAATAGTGGAGTCATTAGAAGTGGGAGGAGCATCGGAGGAAGCAGATAAGTTCTCTGCCCAGGCAGCCTTCATAGAGGCTAATGTGTTCCTCAAATCTTCCTTTTCAAAATCTGGTTAAAGAGAATCTAACCAGTGCTCCATTAGTCTAATTATATTAGAAATAATAACATAAGTAGGCTTGAAATTATTGCGGAAAATCCTGTTGTTTCTTTCTTTCCAGGTTACCTAGAGGATAACCTGAATCTAAACAAACCAACTGTAGTTATTTAAATGAAATTTAAGGGCAGGTTAATGCAGATATAAGTAGCCCAAATTGAATTATCCAGGATATAGTTGGGAGCATAAAAAAATTGCCAAATCTGTGAGACAAAATCGCAGAACATAAACAGATGAGTATTAGATTGCAGGATCTCATTTTTTCAAAACCTGCATCTAATCGACGAACCCGAGATGGAGTCGTCAGAACAGAAACAATGTTCGCGTAGATCTGCTAGTAGGCGTAGTCCGGTTGGACTAAGGAAAGAAGGAGGGAGAGGCAAATCTGCGAGAGGTAGATCTGAGAGGTAGAAGGGGGAGAGGCAGATCTGAGAGGTAGAAGGGGGAAGAGGCAGATCTGCGAGAGGTAGATCTGAGAGGTTGCACAAGCAAGTTTTGTGACGATGTTCCAGCAATAATGGCATTCCTACAATATTAGATGAGCATACAATGGCCCGTACTTCAATCACAAAGTCGGAACCCAGCTGCAGGGAGGGCGTCGTTGGTCGGGAATGTCGGCAC
Organism: Posidonia australis; assembly: GCA_024699735.1. Lineage (NCBI taxonomy): Eukaryota > Viridiplantae > Streptophyta > Magnoliopsida > Alismatales > Posidoniaceae > Posidonia > Posidonia australis. The sequence continues at coordinate 12,630 of JAMKQA010009697.1, read as the reverse complement.
GGTCGCTGTAAGGCGACGCCCTATCGTCGCTCAGCCCGCGAGCTCACCACCCCTAGAGGCAAAAATAAGGAAAGGGGGGACGAGAGAGGTACCATTTTGCCGCCGTTCCTGCCCCTTCGCACTGGTGAAGCACCCCTCGCCGGAGCCAGTGCCCTACACTAGGTCCTGCTTTGACGTGCTCGCGCCACTCCACCGCTCCCCATGCCCGTGCACCGCCGTCGTGCCTTGAGCAGACGTCGGAGCCTGCAATAGGTCTTGCTCTACCGTGCTCCCGCCGCTCATCTCATCTCTGAGATCTTCAGAGTGGAGAGTGGAGATGGCACAGTGGGCCAGGAATAGTGGAAGACCCTTTCCAAGGAGGGGGAAGCGACGGGCGAAGGGAGCAGAGGGCAATAGTATTGGTTTCTTTGATAGTATCGATTTGTAGCTTTGCCTCCACCATATTTTGCCAAGATTCGAACCCAAACGGATTGTATAATCCCCACTTTAATGTCACTTTACATCCCTAGACCCCCATCAAAAGAATGTGATGATTGGGTACACTAGGAGATCAAGTAACCAAAGACTTTGGCTAGGGCTGTTGGTGAATCCATTAATCAATTATCTTTACATATAATTTAGTTTTAATTTTATATTTTTAATTTATTATTTACATTCAATTCCTATAAAAATAGGTTATATACTAGTGAAAAGATCTTACAGATTTATCATTTATTGTTTACATTTAAGTATATTTTGGATACTTTGAATATTTTGGTAATCTGATATCAAATGTAAATATAAATTTATTCGTGTTCGTATGTTTTAATCGGACATAGATAATATCTGAATCTAGATGTATTCAATGGATCTAGATGCATATGTAAAAATTAACATACATTCGGATACGAATATGAATTCAGATTTAGATATTGACAGATCTACTCCATATTCACCTAGTTAATTACCCCCCTAACTTTGGTTACAAGTTGTTGGTCCTCGTAATTTTCCTCAACAATTGCACGAAGGATAAAAATATGTAATAATGAGGTCTTCTTTTTAGTGTATGTTGATGGAAGCAGGCCGAAAGTGTCTGTGACAACGTGCCTGTGCTTCTAGAGAACTTGGACACCAAGGGAAAAACAAAAAAAGGACAATAATCAAGATTTTTGTACGTATACTGTTCAAAATGATTAATATTTCGTGAAAATCATCAACTTCACAAAAAGTTCAAGAAGACTATTAAAAATGACAGAAACTATCACAGACGACGACGACGGATGCCATCAAGTTCTAGTATACTGTTAAAAATGACAAAAACTATCGTAGAGGAGGGATGCCATCACCACTTACCTGAATACATAAGTGCTTTATGTTTGTGACTGTGCTTCAATCTAGATGATTCTTTACCCTGCTGAATTGTGTTCTAACGGATTTTTTGACTTTGATTGTGAGCCAAATTGGCAATCCGCTGCAGTCATTTATTAGAAGTGCGGGTAAATGTATGTTCCAATGTTCTAACATTATGTCTGTCCATCAGAAACAATCATTAGTTGCTAAAACTCATGTCATGAATACAAGGGAACCTGTTTATGACTAAACTACCCTCTTACATTTTCAAAGTCATATACCAAATTGTTAAACCAAAGTGTAATCCTTTTATTTAGAATGGAAATCCATTACAAGGGTATAATGGTCAAGTCACAAGTAATATAATGATATTAGGTCTTAAGAACTTTTTGGAAACATTATGATACTAAAGTATATATTTTCAAACATTGGAAAACAAATAGTAAAAATTCAAAAATATCAAGATACTAAAAGATAATTTTTCCCTTTTTTCTCTTTTTAACTAGAAGTAATCTTTGACAATGTCTCGTTGTCACAGTGGTTAGGAGAACTCTAAACTCACCATAGGTCCCAGGTTCGTATCCTGAGACATGCATAAAAATTCACCTCTTATATCTTAACCGTTAACAAAAAAAACTAGGAATAATCTTTTCCTCATCAAGGTTGACAATTATGCAACGATGAAGAGTAAACCTCAAATGACAAACTTAACCTACATCTCTTATGTAATATTTAAGACTAGGCTGAGACTAGATCCCTAGATACTAGGGTTTTGTCTGGTTACTTGTAGATTTTCCAGAGGAATTGATTTCTAATCAGAAACTCACGTACCTTAATTTTTTACTTCTGTCAAATTTATAGAACAGAAACTGTATCAGTTCCTACGGTAAAGTTGATTTTATTTTCTAATTTATAAAATGATGTTTGCCAAAATCTAAGTGTCAGAATCTAAACTAAAACAGCCTGAGGACCACTGATCACCAAGTCATACATGCCTAGGTGCATATATACTATGCATCTTCCTCGAAAGTTCTTTCCCTAGTTGCAATTCAGTCTTCTTCTTCTTCTTCCCTTATTTCTTTTTTTTTTTGGAATTAAATTCAGACTTTTACCCAGGCGTATCTTGTGATTCATCAAGATGCATGATGTTGACGTACGTTCACATGCAGTGGAAATAATACAGAAATGGCATTTTTTCTACGATATCAGGATATTTGATTCCCATACATATGTCGCTACCTAATCATGAATGAATCCAAGCCATCTAATCGAACATATCATGGGCGCTGATGCATGAAGCCAATGAAGGAAATTGCCACGACTTGACGATGCTCGAGTCTGAAACTTGTTGGCTCTTTTCTACTCAAAACTTCCAACAAATACTATGTAGTGAAAGTTTTGTCCAGCCATTTGTTCATTAATGAACCTCCATGTCAACAAAATTAAAAAAAAAAAAAAAAAGAAATCTGTAAAGATAGTAATCTACTTTGCGTTGAAATTAAGAGTGCAAGGCAAAACTTTCCCTTTGATAAGCAGGTATTATATATTCAATTCAAAATAGAAGCTCTGATGGATACAGTATATGTTAGGAGAGATCATGAATGCTCGGTGTCATCTGCTAGATATATTTCCATGCATTGGTTGTACTGTACCGTTTGAAATCTCATGCAGAGGAAACTTTTCCTTAAGACCTGGTTTAGTTCTGATTCATTGACTTTTTAGTTAGTTTTGTGTCTTTATTTGATCGAGTGTCCTTAATCACCGAGTATGGTAAGACAAACCAGAAGTAACCCAAGGGATGCAATCGATGGTTTTACCTAAGCGTCGCTGTTGACCCCGACGAAGGGGGTCGATCTATTGATTTATAATTTAGTGGTAGGTCCTGACCATGCAATAGGGTCCAACAGACAAATGAACATGATCTTGCAACAACATTTGGAGGAAGCCTTCACGGCATGTCTTAAATGGTTTTCTTTCCATATATATATATATATATATATATATTTTAAAGAGCATAGTTACAAGTAACTCCATCAATTTGTCCAGAAGGATAAACATCTTTTGTGTAAAAACCGACAGCAGGTGGATTTGATACTTCCAGGAGGACGCAACAAATTAATTGAAACACAAAAAAACAGAAGGTTATTCTTGCTTTTCCCAAAAAAAAAAACAAAACAAAACAAAACAAGGATATCTGAGTACTCCTGCCAAGTCGTCTTAAGTTCACATCTGGTTTTTATTTTAAAAAAAAAATCCTGTAATCCATCTGCATTTGCTCGCATGGTAGCTGGTCAGAACCTTGAACCTTCACGTGCATGATCGAATCAAGAAGAGCAGCTGATTCCTTGGCGCCAAAGGTTCTCCCTCCCGGATCCCACAACCTGCAATCTCTACTTTACTGCTCCTTCCTCGTCTTTTTTCACACTTCCAAGAAGGAGAAGGGAAAAAAACAAATGGAGATCGATTCTCCAAATCTGCTGTCAGACTACCGGAGATCAAAAGAATGGACCTTTTGTCACAAAGAGAGAAAAAAAGGAAAAAAAAGGAAAAAGTAGGAGGCTTAATTAACCATCTTGGGATGTTCTTCATCGTGAACTCCTAAGTCAGAATTTTCTTACAGCCAAATTTAAGATTATTACCATTAATTTTTTACATGGACATAAGTTCAGATTTATGACAGTAGAAACGAACTGCTGTCGTTAACCTCGTGTTTACCTTTCGTTGCCGTCTTGTTTCTACACCTTGGTGGAAGAGAAGCTCCGGTAAAAAAATATATATATATAGAACTACATGCTCCAGGTGCGTGCATGCCTTCAGTGTCTGTGTTCTTCAGGTGATCTTGTCTCTCTTCTTTTTCTTGATGGATTACTTTCTTTCTCTCTCTCCCTGTCTTCCTTCCTTTTCGTGGCATATGCATGGCAATAAACAGTATGGGCTTCCGTGCGCATGCGCTGTCGCACGTGGGAGCTGCAGCGACCAAAAGGACTGCAAAGCATCATCTTTTTGGGTTGCAGGTTTTCAAATAAAATATTCTTAACTGGTTGTTTTGGTTGAGGTTTTACGTGGTTTTGTTTGTGCACCAAGTGATCTGAATTAAAGCGAGGGAAAGGTGCCTAAAGCTCTCCAAGTCAATTATCTCGGACCATGCCTGTCGTCTCAGGGGCAAGCATGGATGTGAGTTGAATAGTAACCAAGGAGTTAGAAAGGGGCCCGAATGTAGATGAATATATTTTTTCCATCCCCGTGCATTAATTCACTTTTGTATTTAGGATGGATATCAAAACAATCATTTTCTTTATTACCTATGCCGTCATAAGAAGAATGTTTTTTTTTTTTTTTTTTTAAATTAATTCGATGTTTGAGAGAGCGTGTCTGGTAGACATTCACACGTATTGGTGGTAGTGTTTGAAAGAAAAATTTCATGATTTCATCCCATAACAACCGATCGGATCCTATGCAGTGAGAGAAGATCACATGGGCGTTTTACCATCACAGTACTCTTCATATTTCCTTGCTAATTATGCGCCATGGTTCACAATATTTAAGAATAAGACTAACTTTTGTTGGCACATATATAAAGATTCTAAAGATGCCTGGAAGACTCAAATGGTGCCCGACTAGACTTTGATGCTGCTCCGTCGAGCAAGGCTAGTTGGATTCTATAAACATCTGTATTCACTGTTTACATGCATGTCCTTGTTTCTAAAATAAAATAGACCTGCAATACAAAGTGTCATTGGTACACATTTAACTTTGCTTAGATGTTAGGAGTCTATTCATGGTATTTGTCTTTTTCGAATCACTGGCGTATGAATTATGTACTACTTTGTGTACATTATGCATATGGTATATACGTACCATGCACGCAGGGAATTTACCGATTTCAACTTTCAAATGTCGTGTATGTATATGTCCGCTTTCTTCTTGTCTTCGAGCAGAAGGTTCTGCTGATTTCCAATTACAACATGTATTTTGTGCATGTCGTCCTCGGGCAGATACTGATAATACTGACAGTGATAAGATAAAATAAGTACAAACAAGACACTGAGTTTGAGATTATCAATTAGTTGTGCCTACAGATACCTCGAAAATAGGTGAGATACTGGATCAACATCAGACTGAGACGGCATTTTTAACACATTTCTTAGCAGCGTTCGGGTCACTCAGTTATGTATATTACGATCATCACGTGGAGGACAACAAATTGTTGTTAGTTTAAATGTGAGCATATTGTGCTACGTCAACTTCTAAAACGTTATTTTTTAGCAGCCTTAGCTAAGCTATTGCTAAGATCTACGACTTTTATAATTTCCTTTTTGCATGAACATATGTGTAGCAACCAATTGACCACGTCCTTCCAGCTATTATCTGCCTGTAAGGAAGAGCTTTTCAAGGGCGTCAAACAACTCGAACAAATTCGGGAAGTGTGTCCATTTCCTTTGTCTCCAAAAAGAACCCAACAACTAGCATTAAGATTGTACAAGTGGATCCAATAAAACTACTGGTATGATCGTGGGTACAAGTAAATTACAATTAAGTATCTATTTGGAAGTACTTCTTTATTTTGAATTTTCGAATTTTATACATTAGTTATATTATGTTAGAATAAACGACTTCTTGCTGGAATCAAAATTGAGGAAACTTCTCCCACAAGTTCATGATTATTCATTTTAAGTGAAAGTGTAGAAGTCTAGAATGTTTCATTTGTTGTGATAAAAGTTGAATTCTGGAATTTTATGTAATAATTTTGTACTATCACTAAGGACAAGTAGTGAGGATTTAATGAGAAAAAGTTCTCGTTAAGATATTGTAAGAACTTTTTGTAAGGATTTAGTGAGATTTTTTCTCGTTAGAATTTAACGAGGACTTAGTGAGTACAAGTCTTCGTTATATCCTTACTAATTTGATCTAAAATCTTTTATCGCATTGACCTTTTACACATCTCACTCTGTCGCTCTTCTCCACTTGTCACTCTCCTCTCCTCTCCTCTCCTCCTCCTTCTCCTCCTCTTCTCCATTGGAAGTCTTTTCCTCCTCCGATTTAAGATGATCACCCATCCTACGATGTTCCTCTGACCATCGACAACGTTACTTGCCTAATCTCTCTTCACTCTCCTCTTCCCCACCCTTTCTTTTTTCTTTTTTCTTTTTGATCTTCTTTTTGGTTGTGTGGTGGGATTTTAAGTGGAGGCGTCGATGAGTGCGCAAATGTTGATGTAGTGCATCGATGAGAAGGCAACATTGGCCTTGTGGGAGCTCAAGGACTTGATTATCACCGTCGTAGTGTTGTCGACCTCCTTGGATCCTTGATGTTTCTAACAAAACACAGAAATTCTTTAAAGGGAAGGCATTAAAACTAGCCAAAAGAGTAAGATCCTTATTTCCAATCTCTTATTTTTTGGAACTTAATCATTTGTTTTTTTTTTTGAAATTGTTTTGTTGATGAAGAAACACTTGGAATATTATTTGCAACACTATTTTTATTGGTATTTTTTGTCAGTTTATTTGCAACACTTTGAAACATGTTTAAATATATAATCTATTACAATATATAATCTGCAATAGAGAAATCATTCTCACACTTCTAGCTTTCTTCTAGGTTTCCTCTCCTCCGTAACAAGTACCTCTATGTTTGATCATATTTTTCCTAAACCCAAATTGTAATTATTTTTTTGCCTTCCCTTAATGTTGTAATGCTTTTAAAATTATTAATCCATGATCTATTGTGAAAATTTTGGATTTTACATTAAATTGATTTCCCTATTATTTTGCTTTATAAAGTGAAAAACGTTGGGGATATGGAATATACAACCCAATATACAATTCATGATTCAAAAGTCACTAGTTTCTACGATGAATTTTAGTAGTTCATAAAGTCAAAAAATCATATTCATAAACTATAATGATGCCATAATAGTTTGATTTGGAGTTAAATTACACATACACATGTTCAAACTGACATAAAAGAGCCATGGATAAGTCAAGACTGAGCCTACTTATCATGTGCATAAATCAATAATTCAAGTTAAGCTACCCTTGAAGGTTAAGTAAGCTGTAGTGATGGCATTCGATTCAACTCATTCAATGTTGGAGTATATGAAGCAAGACAAAAAAACTTTATAAACCATTTCAAAAATTGAAGATCGCTTGATATTATAGGAAGCGAACATTGGAGGTTATATATTGCATTCATGTAAATTGAAAACCAGTTAAGCCTATTTGTTTCAGTGCCCATGGTTTTCTTGTCCATTTGTTTGGTATGGAGTGTGGACAAACAAAAAAAGAGTTTCTCAAGTGGTGGTCAACCTTATATATTGTAAATAAACCTTTATAAAATGTGAATATAGTATAAAATCAAGAGGGATAAGAGTGTACATGTGATTCCTTGGGACTATGTGGTTCTTTTAACATAATTAATTTCTTCTTGTTTACTTTTATCCACATGTGATTGTGTGCGGGAAATGCTTCTGCAATCACAACTATTAGGCGAGAAAAATACGTTCTCTCTTTTTCCCACATGAAGTATTTGTACATCAAGTTCTCTGATATTCATGTATTCTTACTTTCAGATATGTTGTACCTGCAAATACCTTAAAAAAATCACAAACTATAAATAGCAAAAATCAGTTATTTTAGATCTTTTGAATCTCTAAATCTAAAAAGTTTTATTGAAAACTACATCATATTTATTATCCATTACACCTCACGTTAAATGAAATCCAAAAAGTCCTCCCACTTCCTTCACTTTTGCTTCCCCCACTAAATCCCTATTTCTTCCCCACCAAAAACAAAAAATCTCTCCTTCTCCCTTCATCTCAAGACCCATGGTTAGCCTTCCTCCTTCTTCTTCCTCCTCCTCTTTCGTCTCAAAACCCATGTTTATTTCAAATCCCATCTTCATCTCGCCCTCCTCCTCTGTCTTCCTCCTCTTAGGAAACACATGGTCAGCCCTCCTCCTCTATCTTCCTCCTCCTGCATCTTTCTCCTTCCAGAAAACTCATGGTGAGTCCTCTTCCTTTGTCTTCCTCCTCTCAGGAAACCCATGGTTGGCCCTCCTCATCCGTGTTCCTCCTCCTCTTCTTTCTCCAAACCCATGGTTGATCCTCCTCCTCCGTCTTCCTCCTCCTCTTGTAAAAAATTGATGTATAACATAATTTTTACAATCTTGTAAAAAACTGATGTATAACATGATTTTTACCCTTTTTCAGAAAATATTTGTAAAAATATTCATTTTCAGTAAATATTCAGATATTTGAAAATGTTAAGTTATCAATCTTATAAAAAACAGATGTATATCATATTTTTTTTCCCTTTCAGTAATCAATATTACTGAAACACAAGTAATCAGTAAGTAATTGATCTATGTGTAAATCACAAATAATGATTTATTTATATTATTCAGTTATTTAAAGGACTAATACATGTTTTCCTAAAGACAAAAAATATAACTCCAATTATTTACTGAAATAATTGAATAACTTGTTGATAGTTTCTTATATTAAAAGTAGAATCATTACTCAATCCAAGTTTTAGTCTTGGATTGACTCAAGAGTTTGATGAGAATGTGAATCATGGTGAAGGTAAGCCTATTTAATCTATTACACTAGTTGAATAATATTCCCCTGTAATTACAAAAAAAAGGACATTACTAAAATTAATTTTTTGAAATAGGTACAAGTAAATCTCCTGGAAGACCATCCCTAAGGCTCAAGAAATTAGCATCAAAGGGGCACTTCTATCCAACTGCAGACGAAGAGAGTAAACAACTAATAGGTAAATTTACAAAAATATAATTTCATATACATCAGAATTCGTTACTTCATTAAATTATAAATTGTATACACTTGATTAAGTAATTATAGAGACCAAACCTCATCTGCGAAAGAAAAGAAATGATCCTAGGAACCTGATGGTATGTGTAAATAGAAAATATATATAAACTTTCATTTCTTACTTCATTTGATTATTGATACGAGCTGCAACTGCATATCTTTCAATCTCTGGAAATGAGCAGTTACCTGTAATTGTTGTTTATTGATACATTTCTGTATTTCCAAATTTAAATTTACAATGATTAGTTAATAACACAATGACAAATTTTAAAGATTGCAACACATTCAAGGGTTCAACATCGTTGTTTCCTAAATTGGTATAGAGATTCTCTAAGGGGATTAAACCTCAACCAAATCCATATAGATTTAATTATGAAAACACCATTCGGGCATTTCTTGAATCTGCCCAGCATGTCTGTTGACAATCAGTTATTGGATGATTTGTGCTATGTTTATTTAGGAAATAACACATTCAATATAGGTAGTGTGACAGTCACGCTTACGATAAATAATATTGCACTAATACTAGGAATACTGAATGATCTAAATGAAATAAAATCCAAAGATGATAAGGTTAAGGAAACAAGCAGATTTAAGAAGCAGTTATTTGGTAACGATAAAATAACATTGAAGAGAGATGACATACTGTCAAGATTGAAAGAAATGCTCGTGGTAACATGCCACAACAACAACAATGACATTGCAAAGCTATGGATACTATTGTTGCTAACCACCTTGCTGCTATCTCAGTTCGATTCTTCATTGAGCCCAAACTTAATTGGATATATTGAAACCAATGAACCTCTGGAAAGTTAAAATTGGACTGATGCAGTATTAAAGAAATTGTTTGCAAACATGAGCAAATTAATATTCTGATGATATGAGGAGAAGGAAGCTAGGAGAAAGAGCATCCAGTTATCTAACTGGATGCACAATCACATTATGTGTAAACATGACTTAACTCCGAACTTTACATAAATTCATTCAAAGTTTACTATTGTATATAGATTATAACAGATTTAATAACATTTATTATTGTATATGTAGACACCCCGATTTTGAGGTAACTCATAGATAAGCTTTCCAGATGTTGCTTTGGATGTGGCAAACCTAATCCCATTAGCTAAACTAATCCCAAACTTATGGCAGGTCAACAGCCCAATTAGAAATCCAGACAGGCAAGGCGGAGCACCAAGTTAGAGTACCAATATAGAGCATTTAGCTAGCTCACCAAGCAGGAGCACAAAAGTGGCGCCCCTAGCTGGAGCACCAGGCTGGCGCACCTATCTAACGCAACTACCTGGCGCACCAAGCTGCCGCATAGCCACTTCTCAGGCTGCTGGCTACTGGCTTTCCACCTCCCATGGCTGTTACCTCTGCCAACGAATATGCCATGGAATCTTCCCAGACTCTTCGTTTACGAGGCTCCTTGTATTCTCTAGGAGTTACCCTTTGAGAAATGCTTATATAAAGACATCCATAGGCAACTATTTGGTCTCCTTCCCCCTTTGAGGATCTGAACTTGAGAACTAATCTTATCATCTTGAGCTATCTACTGTTTACTGCAAGCCAGTCTCGTTTTCACAAGCATTCCTTTGCATTTTGAAGAATTCCCAGCCCTTCCAAAGCAACAAGGGATCTTATTATCTTTGATATTTCAAGAGGGAACATCTTAGACAAGGTAGGTCCTCCATGCATTCTTTTGTTTTTAATTACTTCCTATATTAGATAACATATGCCATGCCTTCATATGAACGGATCTTCTTCTTCTTCTTGCTTACATGAATTCCATGATAAGATATTCTGCATATACCATCTAAATAGAAAATTCTGCACCTTAATGTTCCTGTAAATAGTCTTTCTTTTTTGTTTCTTTGCACAAGAAATCATTGCTTTTATGCACATTTATGCTGGGATATGCAATAGACATGTTTCTTTACATATTCATCACTTGTATATGTCTTGTCAAGTTTATCATTTCAAACATGCTATTTAGGATCTTGTATAAGCATTTCTGCAATAAACCCAATGTCTTATTTAGCTTTTTAATCAAATAAAAAAGAAAAGGGTTTTCTGTTCATTTTTATCTCATCATATTGCTGTTTGTATCATTTTGCATAACTGGCTTAATTAAAAAGAAAATCACCTGTCTCTGAATCTGAACCAGAATTCAAAATCAGACTGCAGTTTGATTCAGATTTTCTAGGGAGCACTATTCTGAAGCATCTATATGGCGTACCAGAGTGGCGCACATGATCAGAGCACCACTCTGGCGCACCATTCTGGTGCATCAGACTGGTCAGAGAATAGATCGCCCTCTTTTGCATCCTCATTTGCATGTTTTCCCAAATGATTTTGAGTTTGATTCTTTTGATAATGATTCTTTGGTATTTTATGATTGTGCATGCATGATTTCAATCACAAATGATGTTGCTTTTCCAGTCATTGTACACTCTGTATCTTCAGTCCATGGTTCAACATCTGGTAGGCTGATTGCACTTTGCTCCTCTATGGAGATTCTATGCATCAGCCCATGACCCTATGACATGGCTGAACCTTGTTTTAATTCAGCATGAGTAGGATGTGGCCTTGTGTGAGACTATTAACCCTTGAGCACAAGATCCAAGAGCTTCTCATACTTGCATGTGTTTCATTTTTAAAGGATATTTTCCATTTTTACAAGGACTTTACATTGCATAGCTTTCTGAAATGCATTGATATGACATTGCACTGCATGGCTTTCTGATATTTTCCTTTGCACATCTTTCTGGCCCACATAGGAACACCTAGGTGGCGCACCAGACTGGAGCACCAGTCCAGCACACCTAACAGGCGCATCAGCTTGTTTTCAGTAGCACACAGTAGGTTTTCGCATGGTGTTTAGCATGATTTCTTGCTTCGATTTGCTTTCAGTTTTCTCTGACTTTCTTCCTTGGTATATCCAGGAAGACCCTTTTCTGTTTTTAACCTTTTGTGCATGTTAGATCATACATTGCATGTAGTAAAGCAAGGATGAAAAATCGCTCAAAATACTTAGATCCCTGATCTTATTTATGCAATATCTTTGCATCGACACTTGACCCGATACATGAGTGATATTTCTGAGCATTAGGACACACCCTTACACTCCATGCACCCTTATTTTTAACATAGCATCAGCTTGTTTTCAGTAGCACACAGTAGGTTTTCGCATGGTGTTTAGCATGATTTCTTGCTTCGATTTGCTTTCAGTTTTCTCTGACTTTCTTCCTTGGTATATCCAGGAAGACCCTTTTCTGTTTTTAACCTTTTGTGCATGTTAGATCATACATTGCATGTAGTAAAGCAAGGATGAAAAATCGCTCAAAATACTTAGATCCCTGATCTTATTTATGCAATATCTTTGCATCGACACTTGACCCGATACATGAGTGATATTTCTGAGCATTAGGACACACCCTTACACTCCATGCACCCTTATTTTTAACATA
>JAMKQA010009696.1:0-15687 GCA_024699735.1 Posidonia australis | reverse complement strand
TGTGTGTTTCAGGTGCAGACCGCGTGCAGCCAGTTTCCGGTGCGGGAATCGGAGTTTCTAGCCGAGCATCGAGGTCCTAGAGGTGAGCCTGGTTACAGTCTTTATTTCTGTGATTTGTGTAATTAGGCTTGTGATGCTATTGTTTGGTAGCGTGCCCGGGTTTGGGGGCGTTACACTTGTAGCTGGTAGCGTCCTGAGCGACAGGACAACCTTCCCAGGGGGGTTGGCTTTTAAGGGTTCTCCAAAGAGGGAGAATTGCGAGACAGTGAACGCTCCTGCACAGGGTGGCCGTCACCGTGGCAATGCAAAACGTCGTGGTCGCTTCTTGATGGACTGCGTGTGGCCATAGTTTCGTTGCCTGGCGCTGGGCTTCTCGACTCACTGTGTGTTTTTGGCCATTGATGGCATTTGCTTGTGGTTTTGGACTGGTAGAGCTCCGGTTGTGGTTTTCACCAGTGCGGACCTGGTTTGTAAGGTTTTGAGAAAAGGGTTTGCGAAATGAATTTAAAAGGAAAATAGATTATAGTTTTGTTTTCTATGGTCTTCCTTGGGGTGCGTACTGGGTGAATTATGTCACTCATGCATTTTCCTTGTGGTTTTGGTTTGCAGGTGCAGGCATGCAGAAGTTTAGCGTAGTGCATATTGTCTGGAGTCTCCTAGCCGCATACATAGGTTCCTGGTAGTTAGATATTTTCTGTTTGGCTTTAATTTTCCCGTAATTTAATTTGTTTTAAATTATTGTGGAAAATGTGGGACGTGACAATTACCTAACTTGAACAAAGCATATTCTCTTGTATTGCAATAAGAAAAACAAAGAGGTGTCACTAGTGGTGGATCTCAACAAGCAGAAGCAACTACATTCATTGCTAATAAAGGTTCCTTGAATTTCAAGAATTTTAATCCAAAGGATGGTAGAAGCAATGTAATCAAAGAAGCACTGTGTATGCACACATTGTAAGGGTACTAGACACAGTTGAAAAATGTTTCTTGATACATGGGTTTCCATTAGGTCACAAATTGCATAAGGTACATCCTGGCCCTGGTAAAATTCATACGGTACTAGTAGTAAATGAAGTTGAAACTATGAGCCAAGCTCAAACATTTGCTAATTCCCAATCCAATACTTCCATTCCAGCTCATAACTTTACATCCGAGCAATATAAACAAATTTTGGATTTGTTATCTTCAAAGTATCCCAATGCAAATGCAGTAGGTACACATTTTTCATCTCTCACTAATTTAGAAGATTTTTTATGGATTATAGACACTAGAGGCACAAATCGTATGCGTTGTTTACTCAAATTTTTTCAGTCTTACAAAAGGACAGCAATGCTTTACCCATTAAGCTTCCCACTAGAGACATAGCTCCTACAGAAGTCATAGGCACGCCAAAGCTCAATTCATTAATTACTTTTACCAATGTTCTCTTTGTGCCATCTTTCTCAGTCAATCGCATATTAGTTAGCAAACTAGCTAGAGATAAGAATTATTGTCTTAAATTTCGCTCTGATTTCTATTCTACTCAAGACCGTGCTATGAGGACAGTGATTGGCTTGGGTAAATATCAACATGGTCTATACACTCTAGCTCCTTCTTCAACCTTTTCACCACACCTACATCAGCCTTCAGTTTCTATTACTGCTTCTCAATTACTTTGGCACAAAAGATTGGGACACATCTCTCCAAGTAAACTCGAATCCTTAGCTAAACATCTGAAGTTTTCTTTTGATTCCAACAAGTTTGTTCGTCAAACATGTACACTAGCCAAGCAAACCAAGTTGTCCTTTTCCACTAGTCAAATCTCCACTTGTACACATTTTGAGTTGATTCACTGTGATGTATGGAGTAAATTTTCCACTCCTTCACACATAGGGGCTCAATATTTCCTTAGAATAGTGGATGATTACATTAGATGTACCTGGGTTTATTTGATGAATAATAAAACTAAAACCTACCTTTTTCTCAAATCATTCTTTTACATGATTGTTACTCAATTTCAAACTAAAGTTAAGCAAATTAGGACTGATAATGGTTATGAATTTTTGTTCTTTGAAATGAGAAGTTTTCTTTCTGCCAATGGTGTTATTCATCAACATTATTGTGTTTATACTCCACTGCAAAGAAAAGTGGTAGAAAGAAAACATAGACACCTATTGGAAGTGGCCAGATCTCTAAAACTTCAATTCAATCTCTCACTTAAATTCTAGGGAGAGTGCATTTTCGCTGCTACTTATCTCATCGACAGAATTCCTACACCACTTTTGTCAAATTTGTCTCCCTATGAGAAGCTTCTCTCTAAGCAACCAAATTACACTCTTCTAAAGGTTTTTGGTTGCCTATGTTTTTCTACAAAGCCAACCTTTTCTCATAAATTTGATACACGAGCAAGGAGATGTGTTTCTGTAGGCTATCCTTTTGCCCAGAACAGGTATAAGTTATTTGATCTTGACTCACATCATTTTTATGTCAGTAAGGATGTAGTATTTCATGAATCCATTTTTCCATTCTCAGATACTAAATCCACAGATGATTCGATAGCACTCCCCTTTCATTTACTGATATTAATATTACTTCTTCCAAGCTGGTTGATAGTTCAACATCAATAAATCTAGGTTTTACTAAATCTATTCAATCTTATGAACTTAACAGTACTACTTTAGATCAGTCTCTTCTTCCAAATTCTATCACTTCTGAATCTGAAAATCTTCAACTTTCTTCTCTTCCCATCATTAGACGATCCTCTAGAATTTCCTAGCCACCATCACATCTCAATGACTTCCATTTTCCCACAATCTCTAAACCTCCTACCAACCAACCTACTGCTAATCACGCCTCAATGCTTTATAATGTTAGAGGGGCACGACGTCCTATATCCAATTCAGTCTCATACCATAGGATTAGCAATACTCATCAACAACTTGTCCATGCTATTTCTGCTGCTACTGAGCCATCCACTTTTAGTCAAGTTGTGTTACATGACAATTGGGTAAAAGCTATGCATTTTGAGTTGGAAGCTTTAGAATCAAATTAAACAAGGGAGTTAGTTGATTTACCTGTTGGCAAACACCCCATTGGGAGTAAATGGATTTATGAAATTAAGTATAAAGTAGATGGAAACAGGCTTGAATTTCAAGGATGACAAAATTCAAGTATTAAAAGATCTAACTTCTGATCGTTGCTTAATTGGGAAGTTGATTTATCTTAACATCACAAGGCCTAATATTACTCAATCAGTTCAGTTGTTAAGTTAGCATATGGCTCAACCCACACAATCACATTTTATGTAGCTAGAAGAGTATTGAGGCATTTGAAATCCTCACCAGGCGAAGGTCTTTTATACAAGTCTTCTAATGAGTTCAAGTTGTAGGCCTTTTGTGATTCAAATTGGGCAACATATTCTATCACTAGACGCTCTATTTCGGGTTTCTGCATTTTTCTTGGGAGCTCTCTTATTTCTCGGAAATCAAAGAAGCAATCTGTTATATTAAGAAGCTCAGCTGAAGCTGAGTATTGTTCCATGGCAACAACAGCTTGTGAAATTCAGTGGTTGTGCTACTTGTTAACAGATTGTCATATTCCCATAACTCATGCCATTCCACTCTCTTGTGATAATCAGGTTTCTCTCCAAATAGCATCTAATCCAGTTTATCATGAGTGAACAAAACATATTGAACTTGATTGTCATCTCATACAGGAGAAGATTCAAGCTGGCTTGATACACACTGCATACATTCCTTTTCCTCAGTAGCTTGCAGATTTCTTTACGAAATCATTATCCAAGATTCAATTTTACAGACTTTTATCCAAGCTAGAAGTTCATGACATTTACTCTCCAGCTTGAGGGGGGATGTTACTTATATAAAAATAGTTGTAATCTGTTAGATTATTGTAACAAATTGTAGCAAGATAAACGGAAGTTTGTTGTAACAAACTTAGCTTCTTTTTTTGTATATAAAAAGGAGATAATTTCTTGGATGGAATAAGAAACACATGGGAATATCTCCAGCTTTTCTCCTAGGATACTTTACTCTTATCTCCCTTATTATCTGATTCTAATATCAACCACCCGACCTTCTAGAGATGCCCTTAGATCCTACATCACTTGGATATTTCATCTCTTCCCCTTGAATTTGGTATGCCTGCTCTAAAGTTCTTTTTGTTCCTTCTATCTGTAAAAATCTCTCTTTGTTAGTCATTTTTGTCGTGATAATTACAAAGCTTCATTTCTCTTTGATGATTTTGATAAGGACGGGCAAAAGAACCATGTTGCTCTTTGCTGCCAAACCAGTGATGGTCTCTACCACGTCTCCTCCCCTTTGGTGGTCTCTACATCTTCCTCTTCTTCTTCACCTTCGTCTCGTCGATCTTCTCCTCCAGCAAATTTCTTGGGATTAGGGTTTCTATTGACACGTGGCATGAACGACTAGATCATCTGAGTTCTCACTCGCACAGCTCATTCAATTTTAAATGGTTTTGAGTTACCTGTTGTCGATTCATTCGTTTCCCTTTGTAGCTTGTGTCAAATGGGCAAAAGTTAGAAATCTATTTTCATCCCTAATCATGTGTTTAACTACAGTTATATATGGGGGTGTGCTCAATATTTAATTCAATGATGGTTGTAAATACTGTTATCATTTCATTGATGCTTATTCTAGATTTGGTTGTTTGATTCTTTCCTCTTCTCTTGAAATATCATGCTCTCTCTATTTTCATCTAGTTTAAAATTGATATTGAAATTTGATTGGACACTCGAATTGTTACACTTCAATCTGACAACAAGTTTATGGAATATCAACAAAATTACCATGGTTGTAGCATGATGCACAAAGGTGGGAATCTTGTACCTGTCCATAGACAACAAGGATAAATAGTAGTGGTGGTGATTCGAAACTATGACATTTGTAAACGGGCACATATGAGTCAGAAAAGAATGAATTGTTGCTAATATCAAAAGGAAGACTACTTGACTTCAAGTCTGCGGATGCCAATCTATGTGAGGATCAAGTTCATGGTAAGCATAAAAGGGTCAATTTCTAAGGATTGGAAGGGCATCGGCAACACAAAAGTTGGAACCAATGCATATAGCTGTGTTAGGGACAGCCTTGTACAAACTCATGGAGGCTTGCACTATCATCTAACCTTCATTGACGATTCCATCGGGAAGGAATGGATTTATTTTCTGAAAAAAGGAAATCGAGTAAATTATAGAAACCCTGACTTTACAAAAAATGTAAGAAAAAGCTTCCTCTATGTTAACCCTAGGTCAATGATTTCTTATATAGGATTTTGGAGCATTACCTCACTTCTGGAAGCATGTGGAACTACTTTAAATTCAATTATGAACTTAAATTTAAATTTTTAATAATTAAAAATTAATAGTTTTAAACTTTTCATCAGTAGGACAAGCGACTATGTTGGATATTCCTCATATTATTCTTTCCTTAATGTGGTTAAAATAATGATAAAATAATAATGGTTTAAGTTTGTCGCCTATTGAACAAGCAACAAACTTTTAAATCTCAATTATTTTAATTTTATATTGCAACATTAAGTTATTATGGATTTGGAAACTGTTTAGAACTTAATACTTATTTTAAAACACTTTTCACAATATGAATCCATTTAGAATAATTTAGTTTTAGACTAAGCTTACTTATTAAGCAACCAAAATTTATAATAATTATATTTCCATAATTGTTTTGGGAAGTTATTTGGTTTCATGGATATTTTAAAATTAAGTTGATTTTGTTACTGATAGGGTATTTTGGATTATCTTTACTTTTAATATTATTTTCAATTTAGATATGGAGATAACATTTTAAAGTAATATCTAAATCAAGCTCTAGAAAATTCAAAAGTTAGAGATATTATTTTAAAAATGGATGTCCTAGGGTTTCTAGAATTTTTCTCAACTATTTATAATTTGTAAAGGATTATAGATACTATTTTAAAAGATTATATGTGAAATATCTTGTTAACATTAATAGTTAAATCAATTAATTCGATTTTTTGACCCAATTATTATAGAAATTTTTGAGTTGATGATCATAAGTAAAACTAATCACTTTTATATTTTATATAATTTTCTGAATTAATTTGTTGATTTGCCTACTTTTAAACTAGACAACATTATACTTAATTGCTAAAAAATAGGAATTGATTTTAAAATATATCTAGTAATAGTAATGATGTCATATGGTATTTATTTTTGTAATTTTTAGATTAATATTCCCAAAAACTTTTGAACACATATTTTAAAGTTCATTAGAATATTATAGAATTTAATATAAATAGCAATTATTTTAAACATAAATATTAAAATGCTTTAGAAAAATCCAAAGAATATTTTAAAACTAGGGAGATTGTAAAAATATAGGGAAACTTGAAATTATGATTGTTGCCTATTGGAGTGGTGACATACTATGTCGCCTTTTAGAGCAATGGCATACTTTGTTGCTTGTTCTATAGGCAGCAAAGTGGTCTTTTGCATATGTTTCCTGTTTCCTACATTATTTGCATATTTTTCTAGAGAGACGTATTAAAATCCAAAAAAGTCATAGAGAATCCCATTAAATTATAAAAACATCTTTGATATTCGAGATACTCAAACCTACCATTGATTTGAGCTAAACACAAGAGTATCAACTACGCTACAACTAACAAGTCCCTGTTATGAATGTTTTTAAAGAAATCATGGAACAATTGGAATATATGTTAAATATTCTTAATTATATGATTTTAGGCATTTCGAAGTTTCTTATCCTTAATTAATCATTAAGAATGTAAAAATGGAATATCTATAGATGTCTCTCTTTGGAATTGATCTTGGAATAAGGTCGACTCTAAGATAAGAATCATGTCCCATTAAGAACTACCTGAAATGGGAAGTTTACTTTCAAATAGTCAACCACTAGATGTGAAAGGAAGAAAGAAATACCTTTTAGTTTTGGAACATTGTGACATAATCAAAAGGTTGAACCTACTTGATTTTGGAAATTTATAACATAGGCAAGTGGTGAAAAGGTGAACAAATTTGGTTTTGGGACGTTGTCACAAAATTGAATGGTTCAATTGAATTGTTTTTATATTGAAAACTCAAACATGAACGGATCAAATCGGTTTCAGAGTTATGTGTCATAGCTAAAGACCATATTAACCATGTGGAGATAAGTTCAATGAAGCAAAAATTAAGATGGAATAGTGATGATTGTGAGGAAATTACCCTATCACTCATCGAAAGATAAAAATTCTTACCCTATAGCCAGAGACCATATCAACCATATGGGTGGGGTGGGAGCATGGGTCACTAGGTCGATGCCTAGCTCGATCATATCAACCATATCAACCATTTGGCCTTGGCAATCTAGTTCTTGTGTAGCTTGTCACTAGGTCGATGCCTTCATCTTCTCCTTCAGCCCATGGTGCAGGTTGTGCATGGCTGATGGTCACGCAGCAATGGAAGAAGAAATGTTTGCTTCATCATGTCCACTAAAGATCTATGACCAGGTGGACACAAGCAAGCTCTAGAAATCTTAGACCAAGAGGAAAGAACAATGGTAGTGATGGTGGTGGTGAGAAAAGATTGGAATTTTGGTGTCTTAGAGCATGGGATGGTGAATTTCTTGAGTACCCAAATGTT
This sequence comes from Posidonia australis, assembly GCA_024699735.1. Taxonomy (NCBI): domain Eukaryota; kingdom Viridiplantae; phylum Streptophyta; class Magnoliopsida; order Alismatales; family Posidoniaceae; genus Posidonia; species Posidonia australis. The sequence goes on along the minus strand of JAMKQA010009696.1, from coordinate 8,048 downwards.
AGGAACGACATAGAAGGAGAGAGGAGGAAGTGGTTAAGTTAGCTTTAGGTTCACATATTTCCATTGATGGTAGGTTCGTAATTTCTATGAGTCTTGGCTAGCATCACCTTGGGTTAAGTTAGGATCATGTAATAGAAGTAAATGGAGGCTTACGATAAGTGTATTCACAACAATTATTTAGTCTAAGGAGGGTACTTGAACAATTTTGTTTACAATGAAGGTATTGAAGTATACATCTTAAGAAGGTTATTAACACAAAAAATGCAAAAAAAAATCATAATGCAACTATGAATCATGGAAAAATATGTATTTGCCAAACCACAAAAAGAATTTCTCAAATATCTTTTTCTTATGTGATTATGTTCCTATTTTTTGTTGTTCTATGTAAATAATAAATTTTAAAAAGTAGACACTTGCACTTGAATATTAATTACTAGAACATAACCCTATACAAACCATGGGCCCACATCTTCCTTGCAAAATAAAAGAGTTTCAATAAGTTTCTAGGGCTGACTTATTTGGAAACAAAATGGGACGACATGAATAGAGGAATAGGCCTAGAAATCAGGTTGGGCCTGGTCTAAACATTGTGACAAACAAAAAAAAATTTAAAAATCATCAACTAATGACTCTAAGGCATAGATAAAACTAAAAATAATCGATATTCCATAAAAAAACATGGAATTATATAATAATAAGGAATTACTAATCATTATTATTCGTCTTCTCATTTACATTCGTTGAAGTCGAAGCTGACCTAAACTTGTATTTGCATTTAGCTTTTGCCATTTCTCTTCAACATATTCCCATATGCCTATATAAAAGACCCATCAAATGACCAAGGTTAAATGAAAACATACAACCACAATAGTTACATAGATGATACTTATCATCATTTGAATCTTTAGGATTCGTTTGGTAGCACTTATGGAAGAAGCTGGCTTCTGCTTCAATTGTTAGAAACTAGTTTTTGGGATGATTTGTAGAAGTTAGCTTTTATGGGATATAATAGAAGTTTGTTTGGAAAAATAAAGAACCCTTTAGATTCTGGTTTATGGCTATGTGTTGAACAATATAAAAGACCCTAGTCCACCTCCCTTCTTTCTCGACCCTTCTTTTCTTCCACCACGGCATTCCCTATTCTTCACTCGAACAAGCAAACAACAGTAAACCCCCTTGCACTTCCCAACCGCCACTCTCTGCCCTTCTCTCTCTCTCTCTCTCTTGCTCTTTACCCCTAGCAATGGTGTGTGAAACCCTAATGAACTACGAGCAGTGGAGGTTGGAGAACATCTGCATGCTCTAGTGCAAGGCCTTCGACCTCTCCAACGCCTACGTCAAGCACCACTCTCCCAAGTCCTCCACCTTCTCGGTCCTAAAATGAGCCAAATCGCACTAGTCAAAGGCCCCCATTGTCATCTGTTGGTCCCTCTAGCACCGAGGAATCCCTCCAAACTCCTCCTTCCACCACCACTCCTCCAACGAGGCCCCATCCACCGCCGCTCCTTCTCCCCCTTCTCCTCCTCCTGTGAGAAAGTGGGAAGCCATCCACTTATAAGAGGCGTATGATGGGACTCCAAATTTCAATAGGGAGTTTGTGGATGTAGTAGTGTCTATGGAGGATGACGCTCTGTTGGAGAAGAGGTTGGAGACGATAGAGTCGATGGTGGTAGATGTAAAGATTTAGGATAATAAAGTAATTATCAATTTTGTTAAAGGGAAAATGTGGAAAAAAAATTTAAAATACAACTTCTGACTAGAAACTACCTTTCTCCAGCTTTTACATTTGTAAAAAAAAATTTGTTACAGAAGTTGTGTGATTATAAGAAGTCACCTGTTATTTGAATCTTTGGTGGAACTTCTGGACCGTTTAAGTTTCTATGAAAAACTACAAGCCCAAAAGTTATCATAAACGCTCCCTTAGTATTTGTAAAAACTCAATAACCCTGAATGTCAAACAAGATCAAAAGTAAAGGAAGACAAATGAAGAAGAATTGAAGAAGACGATAAAAATGAAAGTTGGAAGTTCTTGAATGAGTTAAGAAAAAAGGAAAAATAATATACATAGGCAAAAGAGTCAAAGGTTGCATAAAAAGTGACTCTAATTGATATAATTCAAAAAACAAACGTCTATTAAGTAGATGTCCATTTAAAAAACGTCAACGGATGTCTCTTACTAGAATAGATACTGTCGGTAGCAAAAGCCGACGTCCATTTTCAAGATCGTAGGACATCTATTCATGCCAAATGGACACGTACCAAAGTAAGCAATAAAGAATAAAAAGTGAACGTGTCAGCGGTAGTGCCAAAGATTTCTATGGATGTTGGAAACTCCACTTAAATATATGGATGATACGATTTGTAATTATAAATAAATAATTATAACTATTACATCTTTGTGAGACAGCCAGTGGACGGAAGATACAAATTAGAAAGGGGTAAGCCACAACACAAAAGAACCATCAGGCCTAATAAACAGAAAAGAACAGTTGCAGCGCAGCAGCATCAGAGTGACGCCGGCAGCTTGCTGCCAACAGATCGGTGGCCGGTAAAGCATGCACGCGGCACATGTCTAGCAGCATCGCCGAGGAGGTCGATCGTCACTAGCAGAATGAAAGGCCGGCCTGGATCTCCATATCGTCTCCAACTTCCAGAGCAACATAGTTATCTGCAGTGCTTTGTGGAGCAGTGGCGGGTTCATCTTCTTTAGGTTCATGTAGAAATGATTGAGCCCTCTTCTTGACTGCTAGCATTGTTGTCTAGCCCATAAAATTCTGCCCACCACAAAGATAGAGATAAAATGTTAAAAATATATAAGAGTATCAAAGTAGGGTTTTATCCCATTAAATGTTATTTTCTCGTTATGCATTTTCCAAGTGGGCCAAAGCAGTGGCAATCAGAATCATTGACCAAGTGGCTTTCTCAAGAATGAACTTATCAAACTTATCAATTAATGAGAATATTTGATCAATGGATGTAAGGTTCGAGTTAGATGAGTAATAATGAGAAAATTCCATGTAGTAGTAAGCATGGGACATTTGACAAAATGGTGCAAACAATCTTCATCTATAGAATTATATAACACACAATGGGTATCCCCAATACAACCTCTTTTAATCAAATTAATCTTGGTGGGGGTTTTATCATGGACCACTAGCCAAGCAAAAACTTAGAAGTTAAGTGGAATCTTTGCTTTGAAAATTGAGCGTAACAATATTTTAGATCTTATTCCAGCATCATTTAGAAATTGATAACAACTTTCTGTGGAAAATTCTTCCTTGTTTATAATGAGGTTCTTGATGGGTTTGTCCTCGGTAGAGGTAATGGAAGTGGATCGAAGTATTTCCACAAGGTTGGGGAGTCCTTTCATGGGACTATTGACATCCAAGTTCAAACAACGATCTATGTTATCTTGGGAGTGGTGAAGCATCTTTGCCAGAGAGATCCATTTTATCCTTAGCCAAAAGGACAAGATCGGGGAAAATATGTTTGGCAAACTTCCAGTTGCATCATTTGCACTGCTAGAAGGCAATGAGTTTGCCATTTCCAATGCTAAAAGAGCAGCAACCATTATTGCTTATTGGGAGAAGGCTTTTCAAGTGTTTCCAGAAAGGGGAACAATGGTTATTGGTGCCATATATTGAATAAGCCATGTTGGGAGCCATCTATTAAGGTAGTCACACTTGATAATGCTGCACCATTTTGCTTGGTGACCACTTAGGATTTTCCAAAGGAATTTGAATTAATTTAAGAGCCATCTTAGGACTTGCTCCTGCATATGTTTTCCTATGGTGGATGCTTTGTGAGCTTTGTTTGTTGACAGGTGGTCATGAAGACCACCGTCCATTACAGTCAAAGGAGAAAACGGTCGTAGTTTAATAGCTTTGATTCGTCGGAGTTATTGGTCAGCATAAATCAGGAAGCTATTACTAAAACCGAGGGAGGTGGAGACTTTGAGGCTCCATTATAAATAGATGGGAAGATGAAGCAAAAATCATCGAGAAAACATACCTCGTTTCCTGGTTAAATCCACCTCGTCGGAGCCCCCATACGACGATGAACAAGTGCTATCAACGCAAGGTTGCTCCGCCGCTGTCTGCCGCTCTGCACTCGCAAGCCGCCGTCGCCTTCTGTCCCTTGCCTGCCCGCGGAAAGTCCCCCACGCACAGCTCGACCACCACTGCCCACTCGAGCCGTCCGCATGTCCACCGCCGCTCCCTCGCACACTACAACGCAGCCCACACGCGTCGTTGCCTCCTCCTCCACCCTTGCGGTACTGTCCCAGCGCACCACGCTGTGACCTCCCGCGCAACCGTCGACCACCCTCTCCTGCGCGACCATCCGCGCCTACACGCATGCACCGCCGTCCGCACGCCCCTCCACCGATCTCTACCCTCTACGCCGCCACCCGCGCTGGCGAACCCCTTTCCAGCGCACGCCTCCTCTGTTGCGGCCCCTCCTTCGCAGCCCACGTCTGTTTTTCACGGGTTAGGCTGTTTTTACATAATAAGGGGTGGGTGATATACAGGATACATGATTAAATAATTAAAAATAATAAGGGATTGGTATATTTAAATTTAAATGCATATTGTTTATATCTTATTTGACATTATGCAAGTTTGAAGAAATAAATTGGAAATTAAAATTTTTGCATGATTTCTGAAATTAATAAGTTAAGTGGTCATTATTCTCTAATAATCTGTTATAAAGATTAATAATCTTTAGAAACTTAGATCTTATATATTATTGCATGTTTTGATAAGAAATTAAAGATATTAATGATTAACTTTTTGCATGTTTTAAGAATGAGATATATATCTATTGTTAAGAAATTAACTATTAAATTAAGTTACATATTTGATATATTAAGATCTTGATCAATAAATAATTAAAAAAAAACACCAAATCTGTTTTTATATATTTAAACTACCAGGCGCACCTGGCAGGCGCACTTTAGTGGCGCATTTGAGTGGCGCACCTCACAGGCACACCACTCAAACGCACCGGTTCTGGTGCAATGGCTTCTTCCTTTGAATTTTGATTGGAGAACTCATAAATTTTGTTAAGTTTTGAATATTATTTTAGTTCTGGAATTATTGTTCATTATTTGCTTGAGAAATTAAACAAATTTTAAATTGTAGATCTATATTTGTTGTAGATTTAATGGCTGGCAAACTTTTCACAACCGAATTGGCTAGGATAGAGAAATTGAATAGGGCTAACTATGAGATGTGATACCGGAAAATCAAACATGCATTAGAATGTGACAATAGTGAACATGCTATTGAAGTTAATCATCCGGAATTGTCAAATGACGCTTTTGAAGTGGAAATTAAAAAACATGCAAAAGTAAAGATTGATGACAAAAAGGCTAAAAACCTTATGTTCATGTTTATGGAGGATAGTTTATTAAAATGTTTTGAAATATACACTACATCTTACAAATTGTGGAATGCTTTGAAGGGAAAAATATGATAAAACAACTGAAATGACAACCCAACTTATCCTTCAAAGATACAACTCTTGCAAAATGCTCGAGGAACAAAATGTAGTGGAACGCATAAATGGCATGATAGTTATGGCTAAGGACTTGGCTATTGCACGAACCCCTATTCCTGAAAAACTGCAAATAGCTATAATTTTAAATAGTCTCTTACATAGCTATAATATGGTAGCCACATCTCTTAGGTCAACCTCAATTCAACTTTCTGAACTACCTGCTAGGTTGGCCACAGAACAGGAATTAATGGCTAGCAGGTAGAAATGTGAAACTAATCTAGAAGAAGTAAATGCTACACACTAGAAGCCAAAGAATAACAAGAGGATGAATGGATACAACAAGAACTTCAAGCCAAGCCAAAGGAAAAGACTACAAGGTTCTTGCCATGTATGTGGCCAATTTGGTCACTACAGAGCAAATTGCCCAAATAGGGATGGTAACAAAGGCAAGACCTCGGAACAAAAGAATAAGAGAGTCTTTATTTGTGTCATTGAATGTAATAATGTTGTAACTCCCAATACAAATGAGTGGTGGATAGATTCTGGTGCTACAAGGCACATTGCCAAAACCAAACAAGGATTGAAGTCATTCAAAGAGTTCAATCCTAGGAAACAATGTATCTATATGGGTAACAATACCTATTTAAATGTAGAAGGAGTTGACACCTACCGCTTGGATTTAGGGAAAAACATTATGGTACTTAAAGACGTCCTTTATGCACCTAGCATGAGGCGGAATCTTATTTCAGTGGGCATGCTGGTAAAGAAAGGCATGGAAGTCAGGTTTTATAATAAACGTGTATCCATAGGAAAAGACAAAAAGGTCTTTGCTATGGGAAAATTTGTACCTGAACAAGATCTGTTCAAACTTGTTGTTTTTGGAACTGAAATAAATGATATTGATGTGGCTTCTAGTTATCTCTTGTGCTTTTTATCGGAATGTGAGTTATGGCACTTAAGATTGGTTAAAATGAAACAAATGATAAAAATGAATTTGTTGCCTCATTTAAATGACATGGAATTAGATAAGTGTCAACATTGCTTAGTTGGAAAAATGATTAAGAACCATTTGGAATAGGACATAGATCAGATGAATTATTGGGCTTAATTCATTCTGATGTTTGTGGTCCACTTAGTGTTAAAACACTTGATCACAAGGAATACATTGTGACTTTTATAGTTGACTTTTCTAGATATACTTATGTTTATCTAATAAGTCATAAAAGTGAAGTTTTGACTTGTTTTAAGAAATACAAGTCAAAAGTTGAAAAACAATTAGAAAGAAATATTAAGGTATTAAGGTCAGATAAAGGTGGGGAATATAATTTTAAGGAATTTGAACTATTTTGTGAAATGGATGGAATTAAAGGACATACAACAATGCCTTATACTCCACAACAAAATGATGTGGTAGAAATGAAAAACATAACTTTTATGAATTCTGTTAGATGTATGTTGTCTAGGGGTGCAAACGGATATGGTATATCCGTAAAAAATCCGTATCCATATCCGTTTCTGGGCGGATACGGATAATACGGATACGGATACGGATATGGATATCCGTATTAATATTATAATATATAAATTTAATTATTTATTTTTATATATAAACTGTATAACAAATTAACATTTAACATTTAACAGCAGTAAAAAAACCCGATCTTCTCTTCCGCAGTTCCGCCAGACCGCCACTCTTCTTCCACGAAAAAAGCCCTAGCCCCTCTTCCCCGTCGATCGCCGATCTCTTCCGCCCTCTTCCGCTGTCGCCGATCTCTTCCACCCTCTTCCGCTGATCGTCGATCCCGTTCCCCCCTCTTCCGCCACTCGACGCCGATCCCAGACCCCCTCACTTCCGCCACACCAGTCGACGTCGACGTCGACAGCCCACCCCCCTCTCTTCCGACAGTCCACGCCGACGACAGGCCCTCCCTCGCCACGCAGATGGAGGCTGATTACATGCTTCTTCTGGCTTGGTCCATTTTCTTTCAACTTTGGGATTCAACTCCTTATGATGTAAGATTTTCAACAGAATTGGAAAATTTATATTCTAATGACTTGTAGTTTAGAGGAACATCTGGCTTTGAAGTTTTTGCATTACAGCAAATGCACTTAAGGGAGAGATTTCAGCTGAAATCTCTTGACAGATTTCTCTTGATTGCTGAAATTTCTTGACTGATTTCTCTTGACAATATGTACTACAATGAGATGTTTATTTTGGATCATCATTATTTCAGACATAATTTAAGCTTTACCTGATTTTTCAAAGGTTCACTTCCATCAATCTTTCTTTCTGCAAGAAATTCACTTTGATCCTCTGATTATGTGAATTTAACAGGAGTGAGCATGGCACTTGGGTTGCATTTTTGGCACTACTAGTACGTTTATTCTATTTCATTCCAGGTTCGTTTGCAGTGGTCTTATTAGTTAAGATCTATATCATCTCTAGCATGTTAATTTATTCAACCACATGATATGACGACCAAAGGTTGTACAAAACTATAGAATACCTATTGAACAGAACCTCTGATACTAAGCAAATCATGACATTT
>JAMKQA010009695.1:0-26229 GCA_024699735.1 Posidonia australis | reverse complement strand
GAGAATTTCACGATTTTCACGATTTTCCTCATCGCCTGAGGGCATACAGTAAAAGGCTTGTCAAAGCCGACATTTAACCCCATCACGGGTTATTTTTTTCCCTTTTGATTTTCACGACTTTATCATGATTTCATGTAGATTTCTTCGCAGTTTTCACGCATCGTCTTGCACATTCATTTAATCTTGTCACATCCATACACACTAGCATGATTAGAGCATGATCCCAGTTTAGCAAACATTCATCAAGCCTTTAGCAAGCATTTGGACTAGAAAGATCGAGTTTCTCGGGCGTACGAGGGTGCCTAACACCTTCCTCGTGCGTAATAGGAATCCTTACCCATCCTCTGGTTAGCAGACATCCAACCTTCCCATTCGCATCCCATGCATTCATCCTTTTGTGGTTTTCCTCGTCTTTCCCTTAAAAGACTAGGTGGCAACTCCCTTTTCTTTTCTTTTATCCTTGCGCCTTCGCCTTCATTGGCATGGCTGTAGTCTCCTCCCCTTCCCCCTCCCTCCGAGTCGGGCACACGGGCGGCATGGTCACACCCTTTTTATGGCTTTGGCGTAGGACGTGTTGCTAGTTTGTCTCCCTTGTCTGGGGTCGTGTCGGTGCTAGTAGAGGGTACAGCTCCATGCTACTGCAGGAGATGAGGCCACCAACGCACCACCCGTTCACCAGCTGCGCTTTAGCTAGGATTTAGAGTGGGGACCTTACTTTCTTGCCTTGATTCGGAGACCCATATACCCCTAAGAGAGTCTAAAGTAGACAGCTTACTAGGACACACATAGATGGTGAGAGAGCGCATAATAGTTGCATCCATATGCCTGTGCATTCATGGCACCCTAACAACATTGCATCTATGTCTCGTTTTACTCACATCAGGTTTCCCTGATGCCTGTCTTTTCTACCAGATTAGCGTGCGAGTTCCTCTGTTGGAGTTTGAGCGTCCCTGTTTTCTGTTTTCCCTTTGGTGACAGATCTCGCCCATCCTTTCCTGAGTTACTGTCGCTATCGATGATAGCTCGTCTTAGGACCCGTCCATTGCCTTATCGTTGCAGTCTGATTTTCACTCGCTCCCGTTCCACCATGGCGCAACATCTTGGTGAGCCTTTGATTTCTGCTACTCCAGAGGTGACTACCTCCCCAGTCCTTCCTTTGACACTGATTTCTTCTGCCTCTGTCAATCCTCCCGATAGTCGTTTCTTGATGGTCAGGAATTCCTCGAGTACTGGAAACTGGTAGGCTCACTCCATTGCAGAGTCGGTCATCAAGGCCGTCATTGTGACGGCCACACGCATTTCGAAGACCCAAACTCTGTCTTATTCTCTAGTTGGACTACTAATTTTGGCACCTGGCCATCTACAATGACATCTTTGATCGGATCCCTCTCTGCTAGACAGTCTGAAGTCCAACCACCACTTGATCCTCTATGCCTTTTACTGTGATCTCTGGTATTGCTACCGATGGGTCTCGTGTCCTCCACGACCAACAACTTCTTGAGCTCGCTCAAAAGCTTCAGGGAATGGGTTTCTATATCCTTCCAAATTTTGTTGCTCCTTCGGAGGTTCCAGAGGTCCCTTTGTTGTCGTCCCTTGCGTATCATGTTACACCCACTGCACCACCTCCCCAGCCATCGACCCAACGTCTTTCGACTTCGGTGGCGGTGGGACCAACTCCACCTGTAGCTTCCTCACTAGTCATCGCACAACATCCCTCCTATGTACCTGGTGGACAGCCATTAGGTTTGGTAGGGGCACAACACCCTCACATCTCATTCCCCAGATCCGTCTCGAGACAGCAACTGTATCCCACTCACATTGCACCACACTTAGCACATCATGCATCTCCCCCTTCTTTCTTGCATCAGAACCAAATTTATGCATACACCCTACAGCACTTTGCACCAACACGCGGGTACACCGACCATCGTGTAATGACACCAGTAGACATGATGTTGGATCTGGAGGAGAACCTCGGTGCGACCCATGTGGTGTACGTAGGACTTGCCTTGGCTGCATCACCCTCATCAGCCACTCCAGATGCCCTCCACGCTAGGGTGGGCGATCTTGAGAAAGCACCCCGAACGCAATAGGCCAGGTTTGCTTAGGCTCAGGAGGTGGGGCCCTATATACCCACCCCGAACGCATGACCTCGTCGCACATCTCTGCGGCATAATCATAGGGCATGCGATGGGTATCTTGGGTCAAATTAACAACCACGGGAGCCCAAGTGACCAACTCTGGTCGAACAAGGGGTAGGCTTGCATCTGGTAAAACTGGTAGAGATACAGGTCGTGAAGATTACGTGGTGGGATGAACTAGCAAGTGATAGGTGCTATAGATGGAGGGGATTGTGCTAGTAGGGTCACTGATGTGGTTGGTAAGGGTGAGCGTGCTAGCAGGATTGCTGGAGCACTAGGTGATGGTGGGTGTGTCAACGGGATTGCTGGATATTCTGGTCAGGTGGTCAGTTGGATCATGTTCACCATGGAGCTTGAACCTTTGAGAAAAGTGTGATACAAAGACTGTGGGAATGGAGTAGACGAATCATGAATCAAATCCGAAGGGTCCATCGTGGAAACATTGGATCGGGTGAGAAAGAGAACATGGATCCCAAAGGTCCCTAGAGCATCTGGACGGCCGTGTTCAGGGAGAAGCTGGCTAACAATGCTAGGGGGATCAGGGATAGATGCAGATGCTTGTGTTCATGCTGGTGCTAACTCCATTTGCTGAGTGTGAATGACAATGACCTTATGGTCAATCAAGTCCTGAATAGCATGCTGGAGTGTGAAGCAACTATCCATCGTGTGCCCCACGGCGTGATGGAAGTTGCAGAATAGGTCTGCTTTGTACCACTCCGGTAGTGAATGCAGTGGTGGGCGGACCTCCGGAAACTTCAAGAGAGACTGTACCTTCAGGAGGACGACGCTCAAGGGCTCGACCAGAGGCATGAAGCGACGCTCTAGGCGGTGCAGTCGTGCCTGACCTTGGTACGGTCCTGGCCTTGCCGGTGCGACGGGATACACTGGCTCGACGATAGTGGTGATGTGAGAGGAGTGTGGTGCTCTACGCGTGGGTGCATAAACAAACTGTTGTTGAGCTGGGCGTCCCGTGTCAATAGGTGCCATAGGAGATCTAACGTATGCAACAGCGTTTCGGGGGGGATCCCTCCTCTTATTGGTGTTACCATTCATGCCATTGTTAGTGCTGCTACCACTTCTACCTGGGACAGAAGCGGGGGACGTGGCTTGTTTGGCAAACGTAGTGAGCACAGCGAAACTGCCACTATGCAGTGAACTTTCTACGCGAGCGCCAGCACGAATCTGTGATGCAAAAGTAGTGATAGGCTGTATGCTAAACAGGGCCTCGGTGGCTAGCTGTGCTCCATGGATAACCATCTCGATGGATTCCTAATCAGAGGATTTATCTCGAACTTGTGAAGCAAGAGCGTGCCAGTGCCCAACATACTCTCCAAATGATTCATGGGGCTTCTGCTTGGTGGCAGCAAGGTCCTCACGCTTAGGGACCAAGTCGAAATTGAAGGTGCACTATTCTAGGAACGCCTGGCTGAGGTCATTCCAAGTCTTTATCCGAGCCATATCTAAAGAGGTGAACCATTTCAGTGCAGGACCAGTTAGACTCTTTTGGAAAAGATTGATCAATAACCTCTCGTCAGCCTGAAGCTATGCAAGATCTCCGTAGTACGCCCTTAGACGCAAGATAGGGCAGCCTTTACCATTGTATTTCTCGAAATCCAGGTCTTGGAAGTTCGGTGGGAGAGTAGCCTCTGGAAAATAGAAGAGGTCTCGGAATTGGTAAGACTGGCAGTCTCCTCCCTATATAGGGCCCCACCTCCTGAGCCTAAGCAAACCTGGCCTATTGTAGATCCATCACAACTAGAAAGCCGGCCAGTGAAGTCCACCACTGAGGAAGCCTTAACAAAGTCCTCTGCCACCATACCCAAGTCTATAGCCGACATCACTGCTCAACTTAAAAAGGTCAAGGTCAATATTTCCATTTTGGACTTGATCCACACTTTGGTCGAACACCGAGAGGCCTTCCTCCGAGTTTTCCAGGCTGCACATGTAACCCTCACTATAGATCCTACAGCCCTAGAAACCATGGTAAGCATGATTGCCACACCCCAGGTCATCTCCTTCACTTCCCAAGAATTACCTCCAGCGGGGATCAATCACATCCAGCCATTGTTAGTAACGATACAGTTTAAGAACTTCCGCATTCCCCTCACCCTGGTTGATAACAGCGTAGGCGTAAACGTCTGCCCCTTGCGTACAACAAGCATGCTCGGATTCAAAGCTAAGGATATTGTGCCAGCGGTAAAGGGAATGACGTCGTTCGACAACACGCACCATGATGCATTGGGCTTGTTGGTAATCCCCCTTGTCATTGGCCCAACTGAGTTTGACGTGGAATTCTACGTTGTGGATCTTGAACCTTTATTTAATCTCCTACTTGGGTGCCCTTGGCTCAACATGCATCAGGTCATCCCGTCGACTCTCCATCGCATGATTAAGTTCAGCTGGGGCGATAACATCATTACCGTCATGGCTGAAAACTTTGAGAAGGAGAAGATTGATGTTGTGTCAACCCTATCCCACCAGACTGTCTGCTTTGACCTTAAGCCTTCATATGTTCTATTTCGGGTTAATCGGTTTGAGCCAGTTAACTTTATCTCCAAATTTGATCGTGGAAGCTACCCACCTGTTCGTAGCAACCCCTCCAGGATGGTTGAGAATTTATGTCACCGTTGGGGATATGAGAAAGTGACACCTTACGGGAAGTACGATCAGGGGATTGTTGAGCCTATTGTCGTTGAAGAGCGAAGAGATCACGAAAGACTTGGTTACGAATAGCTATGTCAAGAAGAATGTTCTCGACACTTGCAGAGATCAAAGCCGAACCATCCTCTAGCTTGTAATAACTTCGTTAGTGCAGGCATTCTCAGTCCAGGGCAGAGTCCAGACTCGGTGGTGCTACAATGAGACATTTCGTCAAGCTCAGTTGAATGCGTAGTCATCGAGGATTAATTTTCCGAAGAAAATGCCACCGTAGTTTCAGTTCCAGCCATTGTAGTTTCAGTTCCAGTCACAACAGTTACAGTTCCAGCCACGACAGTTTTAGTTCCAGCCACAGCAGTTACAGTTCAAGTCACCATAGTTTTAGTTCCAGCCACGGTAGTTTCAGTTCCAGCCACAGTAGTTACAGTTCCAGTCACCGTAGTTTCTGTTCCAGCCATACCAGTTTTTGTTCCAACCACTATAGTTCCTGCCACAGCCACTCTGCCAGATATGACAGTTCCAGTTTCAGCCATAACCACAGCTCCAGTCACTTTATCAACAAAAGTAGATCCAGCTTTTGCATCAGTCCCCACCACGACCTCAGTCACAACAGTGATCCCAGAGGTAGGCTATGAAGCCTCCGTCGGACATCATGTGGCAGATCCTCTTTCCCAGCACACTCCGACACAGTTAATGCCTGCCTAGATCCGATTGTTGGCGTGGATCGTCGACCCCTGCATAGTACCATTGACATGCACTAGTGATGGTCCAAAGGATGCATATTATGTGGATCTTGCATCTGATGTGGATGAGGGAGCAGTTGTAGAGGCACAGATGGACGAGGTAATCCTCAATCCATACCAAAAGTAGAACTAGAAGAGGTTGAATGGTTGGGCGATCGCTTCGCGTAGTTGAATTTGATTGATGAACATCGACTACAGGCCCTGCACCATGCCCAGTGTTATGAAAGGAGGATGGCAAGATCCTACTAGAAAAGGTCCGTCCCAAGAGCATTGCACCCAGAGACTTGGTCTTACGAGCCATCCATCTCCCTGACACTCGTGGCAAATTCAGACCCAATTGGCGTGGCCCTTATATCATCAAACAAGTATTCTCTAGGAGAGCGGTAATCCTCAAAGACATGGACCACATTGAGCAATCAAAGCCGGTCAATTCGTGTTACCTAAAGAAATACTACTAATGATGGAGAGCCACATCCTTGCCTCGCAAAGCTTTCTAGCTGCATTCGCACATGCTTTATTCTTTCTATTCACACATTTTTTTGCTTCATCTCGTACTCATATTTTTTTCCTTTTTTGCACTCATTACGCATGCATTGCATCAAAAAGCACATGAAAAAGAAGAACATGCATCCATGCATAAGTGCATCGGCATCAAAGCCTGATGATGAAAATTGGAATAGCTAGCCTGTTTGAGAATGAGCTACACCTCTTCAGTTAATACTACTTAGACCTTCTAGTAGGCGAGGGAGCCACCACCCAACCATGGTTAGGCGAAATGTCCAAACTCCCTAAGGACTTACACCACTAGAGGGAGATGAAATGTTAGGAGTGAGCATGAGTGTGAGCCAAAGTAGAAAAATAACCATATCCACAAGGGCATAAAAGAAATAAAGGGATAGAAGTCGAAGACAGAAGCTAGCCCTAAGAGAGAGAGAGGCAAGTAGGCCAACTCTATCCCTATCACTTACCTTGGGGAGGAGTTGAAGCAAGCATCTAAAGAATTCAAATGACCAAAGGGACTAGTCACCCCTCGCATACAATTCCACCAGTTTCCTCCAAATCCAGACGCCCATTACCCTCAAACAAGGGTTAGAGTGAGCCTACAAGCCTAAGAGGGAGAAAAGAAATGAGTCAAAAGTCAAAAAAGTAGGTTAAGTCCCCAAGAGTTTGACACAAAGCCTAACCTACTAAATTGTGACATCTGGGCTCGATTATCCATTTTACTTGTAAACCATGTAAATAATTGTAATATTGTATAAATGGTTTATTAATGGATAATCTGTTGTTTCTTAGATGTGTGACCTTGTGGTTGGCTTTCTGTGCACCTGCTTGTGATTTGGGACCAATGCTGGGTCTGGTTGAAGGATGCACAGTTGCCTCGGTTTATGTGCTTGTCTTTTCTCCTTTTTCTTCCCTTCTTTTTTCTTCTCCCTCTCTTTTTCTCACCCCACGGGCATACGTCTTCTTCTTCTTCTTCTTCTTCTTCCTCCTCTCCCCCACCCACACCTGTGCCACCAACGACACCAGCCCGTGCCTCCCCGTCCTCTCCGACGGGATGGATGGCCGGCATTATGCGGGCGGTGGAGGAGATAAAGAGGAAAGCAGATTGAGTGGAGGAGGCTGTAAAGAGAGAAACGAGCTGGGAGGAAGAGAAGAGGAAGAAGGAGTGTCCGCTGGAGGCCGAGGACCATCGAGGTTTTGCCGGGGCGCGAGGAGGCTCGCAGAGTGTGGGAGGGTCGCTGGAGTGCCATCTGAGGTACATGACCCTGTTCCTACCTTGTTTCCATGCTTTCAGTTGAATATGCCAAACACATGAAAAATTGTAGAAAAATAGTAGGAATGATGGAAATGTGATAAATGATGTGAATGTGTAGAGATCATGTTAGGTTGTGTGAATTTCGTGGGTTTTTGGTAGGAAATGCCATAAGTATTTATAGGCTTAACTCTGAGCATGTTCTCTTTGAGAATTTATATCTCAATGTATGGTTAATGGATTGATGAATGGCTTGGGGGTTTTAAAGTAGACTCAAGGGTCTACACCCCATGATTTACTCGTATTTTATGGTGTGTGTTTTGGGGGTCTACTGGAGGCTCCCAGTTCCGAAGAACTCAAGGCTTGAAACAGGGGAGGTGCCCTTGTTTCGGGCAGTTTTGACATGCCGAACTAGGTTAGGCATATCGAATCTCTGTCAGATTAAGCACGGATACCTAGTTTCAGTAGGCCGAAATCATCTGGTCAACCAAATCAGGGACTTTCGGTATACCGAAAATGTTCGGTATGCCGAACCAAGGATTTTTGATATACCGAACCTAGTTTCGGTTTGTCGATTTTGCCCTGGCCCTAATATATACAAATGTGATAGTTAAATGAAAAGGAAAAGTTGTAAATGGACAATAAGCATGTGTTAATGATGTTTTCCCCATGTAAATGACATGGAGGAATGAGGAACCCCAAATAAGTGGATTTGGGTATGGTTTTGGGTTTTAGACCCTATAAATGAATAAAATGGTTGATTGTAAGTGGTTTTGGGCATGAGACCCAATTTATGATTTTTAAAGCGTGATTTTAAATGATTTGAGTTGGGACCCCTCAAGAGGGTTAAGTATTGCATGGAAAATAGATTCCTGCAATGAAAAAGAATGAAATGGAAATGGTTTGAAAAGAAAAGCCTAAATAGTTTTGAAAATGAGACACTAATAATGTGTTAAGGAACCACGAGGTTGGTGTCGACAACGTGGTAGGAGTATGAAGCTTTAATGAACCAGCTGCTAGACACGACTGTGGTTGCCGAGCTTGAGACGGTGTAGGCTGAGCCTGGGTCGTTGAACCTCGTTGTTTGGGTCACCGAGCTCGTGACGGTGTAGGCTGAGCCTAGGTTATTAGACATAGTTGTTCGGGTCACCGACGGCGTAGCCTGAGCTTGGGTCGTTGTACCTAGTTGTTAGGGTCACTGATGGAGCATCAGACAAAGACGTATCCTCGTGCATATATGAAAGAATTGAGGCCGGTTGGTTGGGGCAGTGGCATCCCACACGAGGAATTTCACTATGGTAGTGCAGGGAGGTAAGGGAAATGATGTCCTCACCTACTGCTTGTGTGCCTGGTTACCCCTGATCAAGGTAACATCAGTAAAGAAAAAGTGGAAATGAATAAGAAAAGAATGTGATTTGAGTAATGAATGTGGCTTGACCAAGATTGGACTCATGAATGGTCCTAAAATCCTGGAATGAAATAATGATGATGTTTTAACCAGTTACTAGCCAGTATTTATGATTTTGGTTTTGAACCTGAGAGGCATTGTGTTTTAGGCTGGATCTGGTCAGAAATATGAATTTTGAAAGTGTGATTTTGGGAAGAAATCCCAAGGATTGAAAAAAGCCTATTTTGGAAAATGATTTCCAATTATTTAAGAAAAAAAATGCAAATTATGAGTTTCTGAAAAAGAATGTGATTTGGAATAAATTTCCAAATGTTTTGAAAAGAAAGAAAGATGGGTTTTGAAAAGAGTATGGACTTGGGCTCAAGTTCCCACGTGATTTCAAACCAAAGAAAAGTGAATGATGTTTCAAAAAGGAAAGGTGGACTTTCAAATGAAAAACAAACTTTGAAAATTAAAAAGCCAGGTTTTAATGGTTTTGTAGAGATTTCTGTGGTTTGTGTGTTTGGGGCGTGTACTGGGTGACTTAGATGTCACTCACACGTGCTTGTTTGTTTTTCAGGTGCAGTTTGGGTGCAGTCGAGTTCTAGTGCTGGAGTCGGAGCTTCTAGCAGCACATTGTTTCCTGGAGGTGAGCCTTAGTCACAGTTATTTAATTTTACTATAATTAGTGTAATTTTGCTAATAATAGTATGATCTAGGTAACGTGCCTGGGTTCCGGGCGTTACATGAATTATCCATTCTGGAGAGCCACCAACAACCTAGAAGTTCGGGTAGTGTCTTGTGAATCGAGGTCTTCTCCTCTTCTCATAACAGGTGTCATTAGCATTCCAAATCCTAAGGGTGATATAACATGACACTACCATTCCTGCATTCATTATCATTCATTCACTTTGCAAGGTCATGCTAGGTCTTAAGCCAAGGGGATGTCAGTTGCTCTTTGGCTAAAGATCTAGCAGAGGATACTGTACACCAGGGGCATGCCAGCTACCATTATGGTGACAACCTCTTCCGTCAATCAAGGGGATGTCAGCTGCTCTTTGGCTAAAGATCTAATAAGAGATACCGTACACTAGGGACATGTCAGCTGCCTTTATGGTGACAACCTCCATTATTAATCAGGGGCATGTCGGCTGCCTATTGGTTGACCCGCTTTGGGACAGTGTCTTCATCTAGGACACGCTTACCGCTCAGTTGCACGAGCCCAGGAACGAGGACATCAACAACTATATCCCTCCGAGATCAGAACAGGATCTCTGATAAATCTTATGGAGATGAATCGCAAAACACGACGATTCATGGTGGAGTATTGGGGGGTTATAATCGCAACTTTTGACTTTTGTCATGTTTCTACAGAATTAGCAAGATCCTTTCTGTGTCTTGCATGTAACTTCAGAGTAATCATTCCAGCGGTGTAAACATCATCATCAAACTGTACTGTATTCCTCTTGGGGTTAAGTGGAATGGTTGATTCTATGAATAGTCAATGTTGACTCTGTCATCAAACAACCCCAGCCATCAGGGTTTGATGGCCATTTCTCACTGATTTGACATTTGATCTGGTCTGGATGGTGGCATGGATATTTTCTCGAGGCCTGGAGTCCGAGTTAAACCACTCAATAGCCTGTAGTTTGGTTTGCTATGTCCTGATGGTCGTTGAATGTTTTCCATAGCTTTGGGTTACTCTTCCCCTGTTTTCACAGCATTTATGCGGCACTTTTCTATCTACATTAGACTTCTTAAGATATGATTGTACGGAACGATGCCATTTGTCTAATCGAAAGTAAATATTTTGATGATGTTCCACAGGAGTTCTTCTTCTCAGTCTGGTGTGGCTTGAGTCAAGAGAAGCCGAAGCTTCCCTATTCGATCATGGGTTTCCCCACGATGGTTGTACCGGCACATTGCTCAAATGTTCTTCGGATGTGGATTGGGAAATTGATAGGCAGTGACTGTGACAAGTTGCGGACTTGGGTATCCCCTCAAAGTTCTTGGATATTGCAAATGTAGAGGTTTCCCGATATCTTTTGTGTGTAGCTGCCAAGTTCTGGAAGCCTACTACCCATGTATTCCACTTCGAAAGATTTGAATTGACTCCTACTTTGGAAGAGGTCTGCCAGGTGTGCTGTCTGCATAAGCTTATGGGGCCTACTGTGTTTATGCAGCGAGACGGATACTCTTTAGTATTGAGTGAATTGACTGGCCTGTCAACCAACGATTGTGGTCGTGAACATATCTGTACTGATCGGCCAACTCTAATGTTACAATTGGCATATTTTGACGAGGTGGTCGAGATATGCACCTCCTTGGGCGATGAGCTATGGCTAAAAGGTTGTGTGGTCCGCTTCTTAGGCGAGCTAGTTTTCAGCCACGGTCGGACCGTTGTGAATATCGAGTTTGTGAAGATTGCTTTGGTAGTGGTAACCCATCAGATGGACTTGGCTCCAGTTATCCTGGCAGCTCATTGCCTAAGAAGCAGGGAAACAAAGCCATTACGTTATCTTGGCTCTAGTTATCCTGGCAACCATTGATTTACCGGGCCTTAGATCAGTCATTACGTTGTTGTCGACATTTCTATGGTTGCAGAGCTTTTGTACAGGTGTAGTTGGCCGCTCATCTGGGTGTGGAGATCTTACGCCTTCAACGGTCAGCCATCGATTCTTATTGGCAAAGTGGTCATGCTCGCACCCTCACATCAGTTCACAAAGAGTATGAGCGGCTGGAGAGTTTGAAAGAAGACAAGGTGACTTGGCGCATCATTCCTTCGTCAACACATAATTTCGAGGCTTTCTTCAATACTGTCGACATGCAGCTTATCATCCTACCAAAGCGGATTGGTGGTATTGAGTATCATCCAATTTGGGTGATGATGCAACAGTTCGGATACCAACAGGATTCCTTCGTTCAAGGGTTAATGCCAGCTCGGTTTCAGAAATACCGTTTGTGCACTTATGCCATGACTAAGGAGCTATCACGCCTGTTTAATGGCTCCATCCGATCGGACAGTCTCACAGTCATAAAAGGGAAGGGTTGTTCTGCTGATTATGAAGCTGAAATTGAAGAAACTTGGCAGATCTATGGAGCAGCTCCAAGCCATACACTGTTTACCAAAGCTAGAGGCTCTAAGAGATCCAAGGATGATGCAGATTCTTGATATTCGTGTTGTGTTATTTGCTGCATTGTATCCGATTGCTATAGTAGGTTCATTGAAACACTTATATCAGTTTGATTGGATGCTTATGGTTAATTTGAAGCTGGAATTGTCATTACTACATCATGTACTTGGCTAGTTTAAACTATTGCCTTCTTCTACCTGTAGACTTGGCGCTAGGGTGTGCCCAGCAAATATTTGAGAGTATTGTTTCGATTTGGCACCTAAGCCTGGGCAAACGAAGCCATCATAGACTTTTGTACCAGGTAGGAGGGATCCCAGTATCTCTCCTAGATTCGATCCGAATGGACGAATCTCGGTGCCACCCCCTTGCCTTTGAATTCCGATCCTGACAAGTGGATTCAAGGCACCCCTTTCCATTTTCTTGTAGGCTACCGAACGGGGTCTAGATGGTCTCATCCTAGGTTTGATCCGGACGGACGAATCTCAGTGCCACCCTTTTGCTTGTGAATTCCTACCCTGACAAGCAGAATTGAGGCTACCCTGTTCAATCTTCTTCTTCTTTTAGACTATCAGATGGAGTCTAGATGGTCCCATCCTAGATTCGATCCAAATGGACGAATCTCGGTGCCACCTCTTGCCTTTGAATTCCGACCCTCATAGGCGGAATCGAGGCTACCCCTTTTCCATCTTCTTTAAGACTATCAGACAGAGTCTAGATGGTCCCATCCTAGGTTCGATTTGGACAGATGAATCTCGTTGCCACCCTTTTGCCTGTGAATTCCGACCTTGACAAGCGGAATCGAGGCTACCCTTTTCCATCTTCTTCTAGACTACCGAACGAAGTCTAGATGGTCCCATCCCAGATTCGATTCGAATGAACGAATCTCGGTGCCACCTCATCCCTTTGAATTCCAACCCTGACAGGCGGAATCGAGGCTACCCCTTTTCCATCTTCTTCTAGACTACTAGACAGAGTCTAGATGGTCCCATTCCAAGTTCGATCCGGAAGGACGAATCTCGATGCTACCTTTTGCCTTTGAATTCCGATCCTAACAGACGGGTTCAATGCTACCCCTTTTCCATCTTCTTCAAGACTACCGAGAGGAGTCTAGATGGTTCCATCCCAAGTTCGATCTAGACGAACGAATCTCGGTGCCACCTCTTGCCTTTGAATTCCAACCCTCATAGGTGGAATCGAGGCTACCCCTTTTCCATCTTCTTTAAGACTATCGAATAGAGTCTAGATGGTCCCATCCTAGGTTTGATCCAGACAGATGAATCTCGATGTCACCCTTTTTCCTGTGAATTTCGAACTTGACAAATGGAATCGAGGCTACCCTTTTCCATCTTCTTCTAGACTACCGAACGGATTCTAGATGGTCCCATCCCAGATTCGATCTAAATGAACGAATCTCGGTGCCACCTCTTGCCTTTGAATTCCGACCCTGACAGGCAGAATCGAGGCTACCCCTTTTCCATCTTCTTGTAGACTACCGGACGGAGTCTAGATGGTCCCATTCCAGGTTCGATCCGGACGGACGAATCTCAGTGCTACCTTTTGCTTTTGAATTCCGATCCTAACAGACGGGTTCCAGGCAACCCCTTTTTCATCTTCTTCAAGACTACCAAACGGAGTCTACATGGTCCCATCCCAAGTTCGATCTGGACGAACGAATCTCGGTGCCACCCTTTGGCCTTTGAATTCTGATTTTGACAGGTGGATTCAAGGCACTCTTTTCCATCTTCTTCTAGACTACCAGACGAGGTCTAAATGATCCCATCCTAGGTTCGATCCGAACGGACGAATCTCGGTGCCACCTCTTGCCTTTGAATTCCGATCATAACAGGCGGAATCGAGGCTTCCTTTTCCATCTTCTTCTAAACTACCGGACGGAGTCTAGATGGTCCCATCCCAGATTTGATTCGGATGGACGAATCTTGATGCCACTCTTTTGCCTGTGAATTCCGATCCTGACAGATGGATTGAAGGCTACACCTTTTCCATCTTCTTGTTGAGGTTGACGGGCCGCAACTTTATACATGCAGATGGTGGTAGCTATATGCATGCATGTACAGTGCAACCTCCAGCCTTCCACATGAGCAAGCAACCAACCGCACTAACTCACTCCCACTAATCGGCCCATAAACGTGAGCCCCACATGGACCTACACCTGGGCCCACAAACATAGTGCCATAATGCACAATGCTAACCATGCATAGGAGCACAAAACCAGAAGCCGACACATGAGGCCCAAGCCCAAAATCACAAAATCACACAAACGGGCCTTGAAATAGTAACACATGTCTAGGAATAAATTCATTATAATGTAAATAATTACAAAATGAATTTACGGGTGTTACACAATGTCATGGTGCATGGAGTGAGACTTTATCACCGAGGCTTATGGGAGATTATTTGCACCCAAGATCTTACTCAGACAGAATTGCATATATGTTTATTTATTAGTGTCAGAGGGCTTGCATTGTTTGGTAATGACCACTTCACCTTGGATCTTCACCAAGTTGATCTTCTTATGCTGATGGTGGCTTGTCCTGATTTCTATTTTAGTCCTGCTACGCTTGCAAATACCATGGAGGGACTATCCAGTGCTTCATGTTCAGGAAAGTCCTTTAGTTTCCCTTTTCTACTTTAGAGACGGTTTATGACTCACTACCACTGCTATGCTGAATTTGATAAATTAAGCTTCTGTGAGTGCATCCTTCATTTAGGCTAGCTAACATTGGAGGACTTTGATTATGCGCTAAAACTACCTGTGACCATACAGGAACTGACCTTTCGCAACGAGGGTGTGCACAAAGGAACGAAAAAGGCCACGAGGAAGATAGTGAATCCAAGGAAGGACACTCGACTCGAAGACATTGAAGAAAACACGAATAAAGAGAACGATAAGGACAAAAACAGAGTCGCCACCTAATCCTTTAAAAACCAGAAAGACGAGGAAAATCGGATGCGATAAAATGCAAGAAAAACAATATAAAAATGAATGCAATTGTACACATGAATGTGTGTGCATACTCCGTGTCGAATGGATGAAATACATTGGTCATTGTAGGCCAGAGAAAGGGTAAGGACTTCTGTTACACATGGGGAAGGTGTTAGGCACCCCCATGTGCCCGAAAATCAATCTTTCTAAGCTTTCACTTGCTTGTGTGTCGCCAAATGCAAATGATCATGTATGCTTGCTAGGACTAAGATGGATGTATGCCTTATGTTATGCAGATGCAAGTGTTGTGAGTGGGGTGGAAATGATATGACCTAAGTGTGCTCAGAAACGCTAAGTGAATCCTGGACCGTTGGTCAAAAGGATCTGACATAGTAATCGTCATCGCCATAAATGCAAATGTGTCATGACACATGATGTGAATATCATGATGCATGAGGTACAAAATGCTAGAGAGTGAGTTATGTGGTGTATCATGCATGATGGCATAAGTCATAAGCATGATTAATGCAGATGCAAGTGCATGTGCTTGGATGCATGGACATGCAGTGGAAATGGATGGGATAAGCAAGTAAGAGCTCAGGCCACCTACCTGTTCTATCCCTGGTAGACCCGCGCATGTCCACCGCGCAAGTCTGTCGGGCAACCGGGTCACATGCCAGTCACAGAACAGGGCAGTAGGCCCTTGCCCTAGGGTGGGATGTGATGGTGCAAATGGCTAACTAAATGCGTGGGGCTTTAGAGTATTCTACCGTGAGTAGATGCATGCCATGGGTTAGGACCTAGGATGCGTGGGTAAGTGGTGGTGGAATGAATGAGGTGGGTGGTGCCAGAGCTCAGCCCGACAGCTTGTTTTGTCCCTAGCGGATCCATGCATGTCTCTCGCGCAACCACGACGAGCATGATGGGGACGAAACAGAGCTGCAAGCGTTGTCGTCTTGCAGACCCACATGCGTTGATGAAAAATGCTTATATGATGCATGGGAAGCTAGAGGGGAGGTCGAGGAACATTCCTATATGCTTGGATGCATGGATTACCTAGTGGTTGTTTCCCCCCACCTACGTCACCGGAGTTGGGTTTCGACGTCGCCAGAGGTGGGGAAGACGACGTGTATGGCTTGTATGCATGGTGAGATGTAATGCAATCATGCAAGGGATGACATGACGGAGATGTTGGATGAAAAATGTGGAAGGAATCTAGCTTCGCATAGCAGGGGAGAAGATTACCTGTGAGATGGGTTGTCTTCTCCGACGAGGCTCGTGTTGACGTCTCTCTAGGCTGGTGGCTCGTGGTGGCTATAGAGGCGGGTTCGGAGGGCTGAGGAGGTGTTGGTGGAAGATTCAATGAGGTAATGTGGGTGCTGGTGTGGTTTTGGTGGTGATGGACGGAAATGGGTGTTCTGACGGTGGTGGCTGCTCGAGGATGGTGATGGACGGCCTAGAGGCTACGAGAAAGCCAAAAGAGCCCAAAGGGAGAGCTCATGGCTGAGGGGAGGTCGTTTTTGAGGAGAGGGTGGCATGTGCAAGTGAGGTGGAGTGCTGGGGTCGCCAATGAAAGGCTACTGGTTGCAGGCGGCTGGCAAGGCATGGGCGACGAGCAGGGCATGGCCGTGGCTGCGCGTGGGCGGTGTGGTGGTGGTTGAGGCGTCAGGCACCCGAGGAAGCAGTGAAACGACACGGTGTTGTGGTTTATACCAGGTATGATGACAGCGACAGGTCGAGTGGCTGGCGCAGGACAGCCTTGGTCCTCCTGGGCATCCACAATTCATGATTAGGCTGCGTAATCAAGCCCGCATCCCACTAGCACAGGGCACACAAGTTGGTTTCTGGTGTTGCGCTTGGTGTTTTGGAATTGTTTGTGTATGTTTGGGTTGGTTTAAGTGTTAAGGTTGTTTCTGATTGATTTAGGGTGTTAAGGTTGGTTTTAGGGTATAATGGGGGTGGAGTGCCTCATTACTGCTGGAGCGCGCTCTTCTAGAGAAATTTGCTACGAAAGTCTACCAAAATAGGGTGTCTACAGATGCCTCTCCCTGAGCGAGGTTGAGGGAAGGAGGGAACCGAAACCGATGCTCAGGGTTGACAAAAGACACACCATTTGGCAGCCTACCAGGGGGTGGTGTTTGCTATTGGCACTGAGTCACTCAGTTGGTGGATACACCAAATGGGATGATTCGCTGCCAGATTGCAGATGCAGGCGCTAAACTATGGTGGAAACGTGTGTGTGATATAAATGATGCATACTGATGCTAATGTTGGTGTGTGTTGAGCTTCACTGGGGATATGCGAAGCTCCACACGATGCTAATACAATTGCGTGCTAAATATGCAATGTTGGTGGTGATGCATGCAATGTTAGGCACGTGATGCGAAGCATACCAAACCGAGTAGGCAGTGCCAAGGACAAGTCACTGGCACTCAATGCTGCGGGAGGCATGCTAAACATTGGGATGTCGATGGAGTGATTATGCATATGAATGCAAAACACTGCTGGAATGTAAATGCACGTGCTAAGCCCTATTGGGGATATACATGGCTTTACACGATGCTAATGCGAATGATATGGGTGTGATGATGCAAGGGTTAAGTCGATGATTATCGCAACGTCAAGAGCACAACGTCAAGGTTACCATGTCGAGCGAGAGTATTGCAGAGGATACACTGACACTCTGTGCTATGGGAGGTATGTCAAGCATGCGATGCCAACAACGCAATGGTGCAAGTGAAATGGTATGAAGGATGATACATGTAGTGTTGGGTACGCAATATGGGACGCGAGCAAGTGGTGCTGCAGAAGATACAATGGCACTCTATGCTACGGGAGGCATGCCATGCATGCGATGCCAATGGATTGATGATGCATATGAATGCATGAGGTGTTAGGTATACTATGTGGAAAACCAATGTCGAGCAAGCAGTGCGACAGAGGATATACTATCACTCAATGCTACGGGAGATATGCCATGCATGTGATACCAATGAAATGATGATGTGTGGTATGCAAGAGGTGTTGAGTAGTGTTGGGCACGTAGTGCGAATATACCGTCACTAGGAAGGCAGTGCTACAGAGGATTCACTGGCACTTGTCTTTGCGGGAGGCATACTGGGCACATGGTGCGGGATTGATGTAATGTAGGTCGATGAATTGGTATGCATAAAGATGCATGCGAGATTAGGCACGCAATGCGAAGCATACCAGACCGAGCAGGCAGTGTCCAGGACGAATCACTAGCACTAGGAGTGCAAACAGATCGGATACGGTATGGATATGGGTGTTACCATATCCATATCCATTTTCAAAAGGCAGATACAGATACAGATATCATAAGGATAGGAAAATTACATATCCATATCCTTAAAAAACGGATACGGAACTGATAAAAGGGGAATAGATACGGATAAAGTCGGATATAAAAATGGATATGGCGATACACACATTACATAATTAATCAAACAATTAACAATATTTTCATATAATTATATATTTTAAGTATTTAGTATATATGAAATAAAAATAATATATATCAAAATAAAAATAAATTAGACATAATGATAGGTTACACTTACCTTTTCTAAAAAGAGATGATGTTATGAATCCAAATTTTAATATTCCATCATTATGGATGTATAATTAATTAATGATTAATAAAAAACTATCATATTTTACAACATATTTTGTTAATTAAAGTTAGTAAAATCCTATTAGTGACAAAGTAAAATCCTCGTAAAGTAGATAAATAATTTGACAAAATCAAAATGTAATCCATGGATCTTAATCTACATCATTTGGATTAAATACATGTCAAAATCTACATCGTTTAGAAACGCTTAATATACATATCTATTCATGTACAAATTCAAAGATTTTAAAGCAAGAATCACTAGATCTCTAAGTTATAAGTTTCAAAACTAAAATGTAATCTTTGGATCTTAATATAAATCATTTAGATTAAGTACACACCAAAATCTATATCATTTATAAACTCATAACATATAGACCTATTCATATCAAATTCAACGGTTATGTATAAGTTATAACGAGTACATGTTAAATTTAATACTTAAGAATTTCAAAATTACTTGATTTTTTATATACAAACATTTTAAATAGTTTTGATCAAATCTAGCAGTTTAGATTTTTAATCTAATGGTTAGATGTTAAGATATAAAAAATTGTCTATATATATATGCGGATACTCGTATTCGTATCTGTATTCGTGGAAAATTCAAAAGACATATCCGTATCTGTTTCCGCTCAAATTCAAAAAACCATATCTGTATCCGTATCCGCTCAAATTCAAAAAACCATATCTGTATCCGTATCCGCTCCTACGCGGATATGGATATCTGTATCCGCTCATAAACGATTACGAATATGGATATTTTACTAATATACCATATCCATTTGCACCCCTAACTGGCATGCAATGCTGCACAAGGCATGCTAAACACATTGTGCAGGATGTCATGCTAGATGAGATGATGATGCATGAAAGGCGGTATGCAGCTTATAAAAGGTTGCACACATGGTGCGAGGCATGCTACATCGAGTAGGCGAAGTCAAAGACAAGTCACTGGCGTGCAATGCTGTGGAGGGCATGCCAAGTACCTTACGGCGGGGTGGGGGTGGGGGGTTTAGATGTGGAAAAGGGCATGATGTTATGATGCTAAATGGAGATGTTCGAGTAGTGTTGATGTTATGCTTATGTAATGTAATGACATGTTATGCAATGACATGAGATGCAATGGAATGCTGGACCTACATTAGGAATATGATAAGTTGACGGGCTCATCACCGGATAGTTAGGGTTATCAGCCCAATGATAAGTTGATAGACTCATCACTGGATAGTTAGGGTTATCAGCCCGACGATAAGTTGACAAACTCATCACCAGATTGTTGGGGTTATCAGTCCGACGATAAGTTGACGGACTCATCACTGGATAGTTGGGGTTATCAGCCCAATGATAAGTTGCGAGTTGATACCAAAGGGCAGCCGAGATGCCCCTAGTATTGAGGGAGAGATGGCGGTGAGTAATGGGAACGTCACACCTAAGAGTGTGAAAGAGGTCTGAAGACGATTCCCATGGCAGTTAGGGTTGCCAGCCCAAGAAAGGGCGAAATGATACCAGAAGGTAGCCGAGATGCCCCAGGTATCAAAGGAAAGATAGTAGGCCAACGAGCCTACGAATCACAAGGAAGTGGTGACAAGTCGGCAGACTTGGCACTGGGGATGGAGAAAGAAAAATGAGAATACAACATCCGACGACACGACGGCCACCAGAGAAGGATTCCCGTTAGACCTAAGAGTGTGACAGAGGTCTGAAGACGATTCCCGTGGTTGTTAGGGTTGCCAGCCCAATGAAGGCAAATCGATACCAAAAGGACAGTCCAGATGCCCTTAGTATCAAATGGGAAGGATAATGTAGGATAGAAGCCAGGGGAAACTCAAGGGATACCAGGGCAAATATAGATGCCCCTAGTATCGAGCCGAACAGCCACAAGAGATAATGGGCACCACTTGAGGGTGTGCATTGGTCTCAAAGAGGACATATGATGCTTTGGCGAGGAGAGGCAAGGTGCAGTCATGTAGATCCTCATAGACCACCAACATGGTGGGTGGACAGGTAGGACGAGAGGAAAAAGAGATGGAAAGGAAAGAAGAGAAAGTAGGGGGTCAGGCTGCGACTAGAAGGCACTCTGGACCACTAAACGGGCGAGACTGATGTCAGTTGAGGCAAAAGGCCGATGCTAGCTTGCTGGAGGATGTGATTGCTACTGTTTTGCTGATTCTGTTGCTCTAGACAGTGTGTACATCGGCTAGTGCCCTTGTTGTTGGTATGCTCTAACAAGAAGGCAGCTAAAATGTCTTGGTCGCAGATGCTCAATGAATACCTACGAGGCGATGCAATATGCGAGCAAAAGGGCTTAAGCAAGCAAGATGAATGATTATTAAGATCACTAGGGTAGATTTTATTGTTGCAAGCAAGCAAGTTATTAATGAAGAGTGACTTTATTGCTGAGCAATAAGAGTAAGCGTTATTCATTTGATTTTTGACTATTTTTGTTATTTTGTACTTTTTGTTTTGTTTTCCCTTAGTTAGGTTGGAAAGCTGTATGCCTGCTGGAGGGGGAGGACGTCTTCGACTCAGTTGGCCCTACAGAGATACACAAGCTATTGATGGCTCTCGTGGGATGAGTAGTGGCACTTGAGTTTGCCGTGGGGTGGTGAGATGGACCAGACTCCATGCCAAACTCTTTAGGATTCTACACTTGCTTTTTTGAGTTCACTGATATTTCTTTTGCTCCCTCATAGACGTACGACTTCGCTCTATCCCTGACTTAGAGGTAATAAGCGCCTGATCTGAGCTGGAGGCTTTTGCTACAAGAGGGGGGGTTAGACCCTCGATGGTATAGCTATCCAGGTGCATACTCCGACTCCTTTTCAAGGTATGATAGGGGTAGAGTTACGCTACATGTCTCTTACTCTTGGGCTGACTTCTGTCTTCACCTTCTGTCTTTTATTTCTTTTATGCCCATGCGGATGTGTTTTTCTTTTTCTGGCTCAGTCGCTCAGTCATCTAGCATTTTATCTCCCTCTTGGTGGTGTAGGATCCTTATGGAGCTAGGAGATTTCGTCTGACTGATGGGTGGTGGCTCCCTCACTGCTTGGTCATCTAGGTAGTGTCCACTGAGGAAGGGTGGTCCAATCCGATGTAGGCAAGCTTTCTGATTTTCGTCATCGGGCATATGATTATAATGCAAAGTGTTTTTGTTGTTTACTAGTTTTATAATTTTTTGGGTTTTGATTTTTTGTTTTCGTTTTTTTTTAATGATAGATTTTTTTTTTTTGATTTTTTGGTTTTTGATTTTTGTATTTTTGATGCATGATGATGATGTAGAAAAGAAAACAACATAGAAAACAGGGGAAAAGGATACGGCTCCTGTCCCAGCTGATGGCTACTTTATTGATGCCGCTTTATTTATGCTATCGAGGTCACTGGCTAATCTGGCAGTACCACCGAAACCGCTACTAGCTACTAGGGATGAGATTTTCTGTTAGGTCCAGAGTGTTGGCAGTCTCACCATTGCTTCGAGCCCTTCACGAAAAGGTCAGGAACAAAAGGAGAAGACATACAGATGAGAACAGCAGGATTCATCGCAGAAAAGGCAGAAATAGGAGGGATAGGAGAGAGGGAGAAGACCCCCGAGCCTGCGACATCCTCAGAATCTGAGGATTCAGCTGAGGATGTGTCGGGCTGGTCCGAGTGCACCGGTGCTGGTGTGTGAATGTGTGTAGGTGTTAGTGTGTGGACCGCCTCCTGCAAGGCAACGTTGATGACCTTTCGATCAATCAAGTTCTAAACAACATCCTGCAAAGTGACGTAGCTATCCATCGAATGCCCAGCACGATAGTGGAAGCTGCAATACGCACTCGTATCATACCACCAAGGGATTGGATTTGGTTGCGGACGAGGGTTCGGGAGCCTCAGAAACTACTCAACATTAGGAAAAATGGCACTTAACGGCTCCACGAGAGGAGTGTAACCCCCTTCGGTGCGGTGAGGCTGCTTTCGCCCAGGTCGTTGTCCTTGCCGAGCTGGTGCAATGTGATGCACTGGCTCAATGGTGGAGTACGTGTATGCAATGCATGGAGGACTAGATGCAAGTTCTAACTGATCTGGGTCAGACTGGCTCTCTATGTTAGCAAGCTCTGTAGATGATTCGTATACGACAGCATCCCTCTCAGTGTAGATTGTGTCGGTGACGTTGTTGGAGTTGTTGCCGGAAGCGGTAGCCTGTCTGAGGAATGCTGAGAGTGTGAGGAACCTCGCACTTTGTAGCGAGCTTTCCACACGAGCACCAGCCCGAATCAGGGATGCAAAGGATGCAATATGCTGAATGCTGAGCAAAGCCCCTATCGCTGGTTGCACTCCTTTGATGATGATGTCGATAGACTCCTCGTCAGAGGGTCTATCTTTGATCTAGGAGGCTAGTGTGCGCTAGCAACCGACGTACTCCCCAAACGGTTCGTGGGGTCTCTGCATAATTACGGCCAGCTCGCATCTAGGGATCAAGTCAAGGTTGAAGGAATACTGTTCCAGGAACGCCCGACTAAGGTCGTCCCAAGTCTGGAAAGTGGTCGTGTCCAACGAGGTGAACCACTTGAGAGCAGGCCCAGTCAGACTCTTTTGGAACAAGCAGATCAAGAGTTTCTCATTGCCGTGAAGCTGCACAAGGTCTCCACAAAATGCGTTCAAATGCAATATCGGACAACCTCTACCATTAAACTTCTCAAATTTCAGGATGTGGAAATTCAGAGGGAGTGTCGCCTTTGGAAAGTGACATAGGTTCCGGAACTAGTAGGACTAGTGATCCTTTCCTTGCACTTGACGAAGTGTTCTTTCTAGATTGCCCATTTTGGTAAGGAGGGCGTCTGAAGTTGCTGCTGACGAGACAGGTGCAGCTGAGGCAAGTTCCACGTATGTTGTATGGATCGCGCATGTGCACTCCTCTAGATCCACCCACATGCCTCCTGGTGTCGAGACTTGGGGGCTAGCATACCCGTGCAAGGATGCAGTGTGTGGTGGTATTGTGATGAATATAGTGGCCTGAGTCTGATGCAAAGATGGATGAGAAGCATGTTGTGCTATGTGTGGTGGAGAGTATGGGAGCAACAGCTGTTGCACTAGCACGGAACCAGGCAACGGGTTCGAGAAATGTTGTGCTCCTGCCATGCCGAAGGGCTGGCCACCAAGTATGGAGATGGATGCTATGCAAAGTGTGGTGTGAATGTAGGAGGCAGGAGAGGCACTGCCATTGCTGGAGTCGTGAGTGGCTGGAGCAATGGTGAGGGCACAGGTGTAGTGAAGTGTGATTGTGTAGCTAAGGTAGGGTGCACTAGGACCTTGGGGGTCAGAGGAAAGGATACAGAAGCCAGGTCAAGGGATAGAGCCATGTGTTGCAACTTCTAGGCGAGAGCGAGCAGATGTTGTGCTTGCATGGCAGAGGTCTCCTCGACAGGTGAGACGAAAGGAGAGGGCATAGACAGAAACAAAGGCACAGAAATAGCAGAGGCAATAGGGAGATCGACATCCTCAAGCACGCAATGGTAGTGCGCAAAGGAGGAGGAAACAACAAAAGAAGTAGGTAGAGACGGAGGGACTGAAGTCAGGAGCCATAGCAATCTGCGAGCAAGCACGAAAAGGGCCTCAACGATGAAAAGAGGCATGAACCTGAAGATGAGCTATGGTTGGAGGCGACACTAGCTCGGGGAAGGAGAAAAGACCACGGGAGGCAACCCGTAAAAAGGACGCTCGAGCTCCAAACCGAGGACCTCACACAAGCTACCTGTAGAGACAGGCAGAAATAGCACGTGTCAGAACTTGCACAAGGACACAATGCAAGTTATTAGGGTGACATGCAATGACACACAATTCAAGTTATTAGGGTGGCATGCAATGACACACAATGCAGATGAATGTCCTAGAATGCGCTCTCTCACAATGCATGTCCCGAGTGGGGCCAACCAAACGGAACTCACTCATGGGTTTGGGTTTAGACACAGGCTAGAAAGTAAGGTGCCGTCCCATGCCAAAGCTGTGGAACGGTGGTGCGTTGGGAGCCTCGACCCTGCCAAAGCATGGGTTGTACCCTCTACTAATACCGACACGACCCTGGATAGGGGGGACAGCCCAACATCAAATCCTATGCCAAAGTAATAGGACAAAAAAATCGGAACTAGCCTTCACAAACTGTAGGTGGACTTAGAGGAGGAGAAGATGCATGCTTTCTAAACTGATCATACATGCGATATGCTTTATTGTCTTTTACTCGCGAGTTTTATTAAGCCGGATAGGGGAGAGAGTGCACGGAAGTCTCTAATTCTGCCTAAATTCCGTTTTTATTGTTGTGGATTTTATGTTAAACCAGTTAGCAAGACACAAACATGTCTCCACTTTCCCTAAGATGGCAAGTGTGAAATGGGAAGTGTAGACACCCCAATTTTGAGGTCATTTGGTAGCAGGCTCCTCCGGATGATACTCTAATCGCAACCACCAAAACCCTAACCCACACAAGTCCAATCAGGCCCACACTAGCCCACCTGACCCAATTGAACGTAAAATCCAATAAAACCCTAGAACCCACTTAATCCAATCCACCTAAAAATTCAAATAAAGCCCACTCAAACCCACTTAAAATCCAATAAAACCCTAATTAATCAAATTCTAAACCCTAATCAAGTGAAAAGAAATTAAATCAATTTTAAATCCATTAAATAAGACAAAAACCCTAATTCAAATTAAATCACTTAAAAATCCAAATAAATAAGTAAAAACCCTAATTAAAGTTAAAATCCACTTAAAATCCTAATTAATAAAAATCCAAAACCTAAGTAATCCAAAAACCCTAAATAAACACAAAAACCCTAAATAAACATAAAAATCCTAATTAATAAATCCATAAACCCTAATTAATCCAAAACTCCCTAAATAAACCCTAATTTCAGATCAATTAAATCCATGGTTTTTCTCCTATCTGTTTTCAAGTTCCTTCATCTGATATTCGATTTGACTATCTTTACTCCATGTTTTCATATTCTTCTGATTTGATTTAGATTTCATCGCCCAAGGGTGTACAGTAACAGGCCTGAGGGCCGACATTTAACCCCATCACGGATTATTTTTCCCCCTTTTTGATTTTCACGACTTTTTCCATGATTCCGAGAATCCGGGTTGACTCGACTTTTCATCCTTCTGACATCAACATGGTTTTCGAAGGCATTCTTTACAAAAACATCGTCATTTCATGTGATTTTCTGCGATTTTGTCAATTCATGTGGATTTCTCTGCAATTTTTGCACATCATTTTTCACATCCATCCAGTATTGTCTTGGCACTCACATCAGCATGATTAGAGCACAATCTAGGCATAACAAACATTCATTCAGCCTCTTGCAAGCGAATCAGACTAGAAAGACCGAGTTTCTCGGGCGTACGGGGGTGCCTAACACCTTCCCCGTGTGTAATAGGAATCCTTAGCCATCCTCTGGTTAGTAGACATCTGGCCTTCACATTTGCGTCTCATTCATTCACTTTTAGTGAATCGTTTGCGGTTTTCCTCATCTTTCCCTTAAAATACCAGGTGGCGACTCCATTTCTCTCCCTCTCATCCCATCTCGCGCCCTCACAATCTCAGCATGGCTGTGGCCTCCTTACCTCCTCGAGCAGGGGCACGGTCACAGGAACTGGCGACTTCGCTGGGGATACTAGATTCCGGCTTTCAGGATTAGTCTTTTCACTTGCTTTTAGAGGCTTTGGTGTTACATGCTTGTTTGTTTGCCTTGCTTGTGATTATTTGCTTACTTGGAGTGCCTTTTGTACTTTCTTTCACACATTTGCTCTGTCACTGCACACACATGTTATATATCCTGCCTTTTGATGTGATGGATGTT
>JAMKQA010009694.1:0-22616 GCA_024699735.1 Posidonia australis | reverse complement strand
GTCCGCAGAGCTCCAGCTGCTCCGACGCCTCCCGCTCCATGCCGAAGCCTCCGGAGGACGCCCCGCCACGCACCGAAGCCTCCGGCGCGGTTCCGCCGCTGCCAGAACCCCCGCGCCGCTCCAGCCGTCGCCGCCGACCTCCTCGCCGGAGCTCAAGGTGGGGGGGACATCTCGGACCTCCCCAAGCCTTGTCGGCGCCTCTAGGAGCCTCGCCGCGCCTCCGCTAAGCTTCCCTTGGCCTCCCGCGCCTCGCCGTGGCCGAAGTCATCCTCGGGAGGTCGCTTGCTGCAGATCGCCAGCGACCTCCGGTGATCTTCGAATGGGCCATTTATGGCCTATTCAGTTTAGTTTTTTTATTATTACGTTCAAGTCGTTTTGTTATTACATTTCAGTCCTTTTTATTGCATATGGGTCCAGACATTTGCATTTCAGTCCTTAGAGTTTTAAAATAGTTTTTTTATTCTTTATTTTGTCTGTGAATTTTGCATTTAACCCCCTGAAGAGTTCAACTTTTATTTCATAACATATTGTTGCATGTTTTCATCACTTTTAAGTCCAGAAAATTTACATTTAGGTCCTTGACGTCTCTGAAGTAAGTTTTTCTCGGTGAAAATTGCATGTAAGACCCTACACTTTCTTAAAAACTTTCTGACAGTTCATCTTACAGTGAAAATTGCATTTAGGCCACTACATGTTTCAAAAACTATCTGGATAGTTGTTTTTGTTGGTTAAATTGTATGTTAGCCCTCATACTTCTCTGGAACTTTTCCAGAAGCGTGTTTTCACTGGGAAAATTGCATTTAGGCCCCTATGTTTTACAGAAAACTTCTAGAAGGCTTATTCTGCTGTGAAAATTGCATAAAACTCCCTAACTTTGTTTTAAAGCATTTCAGAAGCATGTTTTCATGGTTAAATTGCACTTTAACCCCCTGTTTTTACTGAATTGCTTCCTAAATGCTTTGGTTGCTGGGTATTTTGCAGTTTAGCCCCTGTGCTTTATCGTAATTACTCTGATTTGCAGTTTTCTGGGATAAAATGACTGTTATGCCCCTGAAACCTTTTTGAATCATTTCTGAGTGTTTTCCTTGCATTTTTACCCTGATTTTGTGCTGATTTGACATACATTGCATGCATTAGTGGGTAAATTACATTTTAGTCCCTAGAGAACTTCATTTTGCACTAGGAAGCACATTTGACCCTAGATTTCTTCATACATGCATGGAATGTTTTTTTCTATGTATTTTCGCTGATTTGGGGCTTCTGAATACTGGTTTTTCTCGGATTTGGACTTTTTGCATAAAACCCCCTAGACTTATTCAGATTTGCACTTACACTTGCATTTTGCATACTTTTCACATCTTTTTTGCACGGTTTCCTCCGTCTTTTCTTCCTGGCATGGTGCACGCTTTCTAGCTATGTCCCGAGCTTAGTCTTTACCTCGTTTCCGGATTTTCCTCGGTTTTTCGCGGTTTTCACTTGTTTTGGTTTTCCATTGCCCGAGGGCGTACAATGACAGGCCTGAGGGCCGACATTTGACCCATCACGGATTATTTTTCCCCTTTTTTTGATTTTCACGATTTTCCACATCGCCCGAGGGCGTACAGCAAAAGGCTTGTCAAAGCCGACATTTAACCCCATCACGGGTTATCTTTTTCCTTTTGATTTTCACGACTTTATCATGATTTCATGTGGATTTCTTCGTAGTTTTCACGCATCGTCTTGCACATTCATTTAGTTTTGTTACATCCGTACACATTAGCTTGATTAGAGCATGATTCCAGTTTAGCAAACATTAATCAAACCTTTAGCTAGCATTTGGACTAGAAAGACCGAGTTTCTCGGGCGTACGAGGGTGCCTAACACCTTCCTCGTGCGTAACAGGAATCCTTACCCATCCTCTGGTTAGCAGACATCCAGCCTTCACATCTGCATCACATGCATTCATCCTTTTGTGGTTTTCCTCGTCTTTCCCTTAAAAGACTAGGTGGCGACTCCCTTTTCTTTTCTTTTATCCTTGCGCCTTCGCCATCATTGGCATGGCTGTGATCTCCTCCCCTACCCCTCCTCTCTGGGTCGGGCACGGTCGGGCACGGTCACAGAAATGGTTTTTGAAAAAGAGGGAAAAAGTTTGAAAAGCTAGGTTTCGACCTAAATCATGAGACTTAAGTTTTTGTCTATCTTTTGTGTGCATGCGTGCGTGTATTCTCTCTTAATAGCAGGTGTACTTCATCCTCAATGTATGGGTTAGGCATGGGGAGAGTTTTCTCTATGTCTTTTCAATTTTCTTTAAACAAAGGGGAAAAAATTCAAAAAGATGTTTTTTATAGGTTAGTTTAGTTTATTTTCTTTTCTTTGCATTCAAAATAAAAATAAAAAAAAGAACTATCTACATTGGTCTAATAAATTAGGTGTGAATTAGTAACCTTGTGTTTAAAGTTCAAATGTATGACTAAGTAATTGGGAACCCTATGATTTAAAGAGTAATGACAAAATTTGAAAAATAACTTCATTTGAAATATTTATAACTTATAAGTATCTTATACTATACTGTCAATCTAGGCCTTAACTGTAGGCCTTAGTTGTAGAGAATAAAGGAAGACTTAAAACACCTTAGCAATTTTTAAAAAAAGGGAAAAAAAAACTAATAATCATTGAGTTACTGGTATTGTGTCTCAGTAAGCATTGATATTCATATAAAAAGGTGATAAAAGGATAAAAGAAAAAAAATCTAATAATTACTGAGTAACTAAATATCGTGTCTCAAAAAACATTGATATCCACATAAAAAGGTTAGTAGAGGATAAAAGAAAAAACTTGTCTTTTAAGCCTTAGTTATTCTAGGGATTAAGTTCTTATGGGTGTCTTCCCATCTGGTAACCTAAAACCATCTGATTTGGGATTCACTGACTTAATCCTCGCTAAATGAGTAGCTAAGAATAAAGTCTAAGAAAGCAAGACACATTTCAATAAAATAAAATTGCTGAGATATTGATAGGCTTGGATTTGAAAACCTATGCTAAGGTTTATTTTACAAGCACAAGGTAAATATGAGTAACTTTTAAGAAGATGATGTAAAAAACAAGGCAGTTTCAATGATGACAAGATGAGGGTTTTTAATAAAGATTAAAATGGTGGATTAAGATATTTGGGAACTTTGAATCTTTTTAGTTGAGTATGTTAATGTAGATAGTGTAGATTTTTCCTTTTATTTATTTTTCATTTTCTTTATTCCTTGTTCTGTTTCTTCTGGGATTTTGTGAGTAGATCCGCTGCAAACCTTCATGAGACACAACTTGTCCACTAGGACAACATAGGGGTTTAAAGGCTTGCTGCACATGCTAAGTGGAATCGTGATTCTTGCAAAAGTGAATTAGGATTTTCTTTTTTTAAGTTAGAGTCAGTTTTGCTTACTCGAGGACTAGCAATAAATAGGTATGAAGATATTTGATTAACTTATAATTCATACATAGTTAATTTCCCATATTTATTGATTAATGTATATAATTAATATTACTCAGGGTATTTTGTGTAAATTTTGTAGGAACTTAAGAACTTAGAAAGAATATAGAAAAAGGGAAGGAAAAAGAATAAATGTGCTAGAAAATAAAAGAATTTTGCATAAAAAATGGTAGAGTTACGTCGAGAAGTCAAATTCACGTTTTCCATGTACGTTAATATTGAAAGAAATGTTAGATAACAAATTGACTAAGTCAGATTAAATCTTGGTTGACGTGGACGCCTCCCAGGCACCCGATTGTACAAAGAGTGTCTCTTAGGCGCTTGTAGATGATATTTTACTTAGTCTTTAGTTGTTACGATCTTCAGTTAAAAATATATTGTATTTAAAATTAAAATTAAAATTTTGTATTCAAATTTGTCTCCGACATAAGGAAATATCTGTAAGTTTATAAAAGGACCTCTTGTATAGATTTAGGGGATCATCGTCTACCTTCTAGGCTTAGACGTTTTCTTTCTTGTATTTTGGAAGATTTTCAAGTGTTCTTTTAGTGTAATTTCAGTATTTATCAATAAAAGTTTATTTTCCCTTCAATTATGTCTTTATTTTATGTCCTTTATTTGAGCTTTTATTTTTTGTCATCTTCATGAATAACTAAATCTCTTTTTACATCTATGATTTTTAAAGTTAAATTTAGAATATGATTGCAATATTTAATTTCATTTTGTTTTCTATGCTTCATAATTATTGTCTCTTTTTTATTATCTACTTTTGAAATTATATTTTAATAGATCATTGTTAATCACGTATTTCCATAATCTATACTTAATGATTGTTGTATAGAAATAAGAAATGTTTCATACATCTTATTATGTTAGTACATTATGCTAACATGCATCTTAATAAATAAAGATAGAATCATGTTTTTTTATGATTTATTCTTGCTATTGTCATATTAGACCTTGATATTCTATAATAGGTGTTTCATCTTCATGTATTATTCTTGTCGAATAATAAATCTTGATAGTTAAAATTTGTGGTAAAAGATAAGATGAACTAGATATTTGCACGATCCACTATATTCTAATGGATAGAAACTTTAGATATGTTTTTTACTGTTGATAGTCTTTTTGTGATTCATTTTTCTTAATT
Source organism: Posidonia australis (assembly GCA_024699735.1). Taxonomy (NCBI): domain Eukaryota; kingdom Viridiplantae; phylum Streptophyta; class Magnoliopsida; order Alismatales; family Posidoniaceae; genus Posidonia; species Posidonia australis. The sequence continues at coordinate 18,007 of JAMKQA010009694.1, read as the reverse complement.
ACCTTTATATATAATCAATCATCATTTCTCTTAATTTTTTAATTTGTATTTCACAATCAAAGTTTTGAAAGTCACGAGTCTCTATGGGATCGACTCGTACTTACATACGTATTATATAATACGCCTTACACTTACGATTAATTAACAGGTTCACATCATACACTTCTTTCTTGTAAATGAGCATCTATCTTGAGCACTCATTGACCTAACGTATTTCTTACAAAATGGTATTCTACTAGCCTTCATTCCCAAGTAGATAATTCAGTCTATCTCATAAAAATGGATGTACATCCCATCTTGAAAAACACACTCCATTTTTCATACCTTGATTAACTCAACAAGTTTTGAAACATACACAACAAGAGTAGCATAAAAGGGAAATACTCACAACTATCATCTGTAACTTATGAGTAAGTATATAAACGATGACCCGACACAACACATACCCAAGCTTTCGATAATTGTGCCATAAGAAGAACAAGAAGACAATTGCATCCATACTAAAACAATCCTACCATACTTAGCCGATACACTTTATTATCATGAAAACTTCTTTAATTAATCATTATCAAACTTTGGTCAGTTAATAGTTGCATGCACTCCAACCTAAAGAAATGTCGCCTTGCCCTAAACAAAAGATGCTTCATCTTGGTCCACACTCAACAATCAAGTGTTGACTATGGATAACAAATATGCTCTCATTGTATGTGTGCGGGTATACAATAAGGTCTTGTTTGGTTGGCTATAATTAAGAGGTGTCATATAATTGTAGACATTCTAATTTTGAAGTCACTTGGAAGCAGGCTCCTTCGGATGATGCTCTAGTTGCGACCACCAAAACCTAACCTACTCAAGCCCAATCAAGCCCACACTAACCCACTCGGACCCAATTAAACTTGAAACCAAACAAATCAAATAAAATCCACTTAAAATCAGATTAATAAAATAAAAACCTTAATTCAAGTCAAAATGAAATTAAATCCAATTAAATCCACTTAAATACATTTAAAACCCACTTAAAATCAAATAAAAACCATAATTAAGTAAAATGAAAGTCAATCCACTTAAATCCATTTAAAACCCACTTAAAATCAATAAAACCCTAACTAATCTAATAAAAACCCTAATTAAGTAAAATGAAATTAAATCCACTTAAATCCGTTTAAAACCCACTTAAAATCAATAAAAACCCTAATTAATCAAACAAAAACCCTAAATAAACATAAACCCTAATTAAAACACAGAAACCCTAAATAAACATAAACCCTAATTAAAACACAAAAACCCTAAATAAAAACCATAAACCCTAATTAAACCCAAATTCCAAATTGAAATCCAAAACCCTAAATCTAAATGATTAAAATCATAAAAATAAAATAAAAACTCTAAAACTAATCAAAACCCTAATTAAACCTTAATCACAAATTTAATTAAAATCACAAAACATAAAAAGCCTAAATTCAGATTCAAAACCCTAATTAAAAAAAACATGAAATCAAAACCCTCAAAAATCCCTAAAAAAATCCTAAAACAAAAAAACCTAAACTAATTAAAACCCTAATTAAACCCTAAATCACAAAATTAAGAAATTAAATTAAACCCATAAAATCCAATTAAAAACCTCAAATTAAAACCCTAAAAAATCATTAAAATAAAAACCAAAACAAAAATCAAAACAAAAAACGCAAAAACCCTAAGCCCATTAAGCCCATCAAGCCCAATACCATTTCATTCAAAAATGCAATTCAAAACTTAGGAAAGTCAAAAATTATTCCGGCAACTCTATTTTTCCGGTGAGAACTCTGGCGAGCAATCCCGAGGAATCCGGAGGAGATCTCAGCTTCCGTGATCTTTGGCCAACTTCCTCCGATCCACGTGCGTGATCTCACGACGCCTAGTGGCTGAGGAGGAGGATAGAGGGGTCTGGAAAGCCTCGTCGGAGTATAAGGCTCACCTCACCGTCAAAGAATACCTTCAACAGGAGAGAGAGATTCACGAGCCTCTAGCCTCTCCCCAACAATCCAAAGTCCTCTCCTCCCTACACCCAAACGAGAAGGACATCCAGGCCATCTTTTCCACCCTATTCCACAGCCTAGAAGTCCTAGCCGTCAGTAACCGGAGCCTCGCCAGAAACGCCACCGCTGCACTGAAGAACGCTGGGGAGCGACACACTACCAAGTACCCCTTTTTTCCTCTGTTTCATTTGGAGCATGCCTTTTAGGATCCCTTAGGCTTCTGGAATGCGCCACGACGGAGCAAGGCTCCTCGCGCGCCGTCATCCCTGCTTCCGGTGGTGGGTTCACCACCACCGAGCTAGGCTCGGGCTTCCCGACCTCAGGCGAGGCCCGTCAAGGGCCTCTTCTCCTCTCTCCTCCTTTTCTCTCCTCCTCCTCTTGTTTCCCTCCGTTCCAGAGAAGCCTGCGCTGTCGCCGTTGCTCCATGACTGACGCCGCCGATCGTCATTCGCCGTAGAGAGCACGTCCGCATACGCCAACCACCCAACACTGAGCCACCTCCTCCGGAAGCATCTCCACGTCACGATGATCATCTCCGCATTGCCACGCCTTCGCTGCAGTCCTCAGAGCGACGCCCCCACCTCCGCCGTTCCCGTCGCCGGAGACGAAGATAGGAGGAACACTCCGGGCTTCCCTAGACCTCGCCGCAGCCTCCCAAAGTCCCGCCGTGCACCCTCGGAGATCCTCCGACCTCTGCTGCATCAAGCCGCAGCCTCCGGACGTGCCTACGTGAGAATCACCGTCGCCAGAGAAGACGCCGGCGAAGGGAGGTCGACGACACATTCCAGCCATCGAGGTCTCGATCCGAGCCGTTGGATCCTCCCCACATCTCCTCTGCATGCTTTCCCCCACCTTTGATCTCTGATCAGGCATCCAGAGAGGCTCGGATGAACCTCCCAAGCCGTCGCCGCCGGCGATCTTCTAATCGTCGATGGTGATAGTTAATTTTTTTTATTCTCATTTAAAAATTCCTTAACTTATTTAATTGTTACATTTCAGTCCTTTTTATTACATATGGATCCAAATATTTGCATTTTAGTCGCTATAGTTTTAAAATACATTTATTTCTTTTATTTTCTTTGTGAAATTTGTATGATGCCCCCTGAATAGTTTATCTTTTAATTCTTAACATATTAGTGCATGTTTTTATAACATCTGGGTCCCTGGAACATAATTTCTTTACATTTAGGTCCAGAACATTTACATTTAACCCCTGAAGATTTTTAAAATGATTTATCTCTTGAAAATTTGCAATTAGAACCCTAAAAGATTTAAAAATCACACTATCCTTCATTAAAGTTGAATTTTCTTTACAGTTTGGTCCTGAAAATTTGCATTTAGCCCCTAGAACTTTAAAAATGAGTTTTCTTGTGCATTTTGCATTCTAGACCTCAGAAAACTTCATAATTGCACTGACTAGTATAAAAGCCCAATTTTTATCACAATTAGATCCTGAAATTTTGCATAAAAGTCCCTGGATTCACATCAAACCATTCCTGAGCACATGTAATTTGCATATAGGCCCTTAGTTTATTTCTAAATCCATCATTTAGGGTTTTAAATGTTTTCTTGCATGTTTTGGGATATTTCTCACTTATGGCATCTCATATTTTGCATCTAATCACAGATTCCATTTAAAAATCATGTTTTCACTGAGATTTGATCCTTAGTTTCACATTTTGGTCACATTTGCACTTATGTATGAATTTTTCACTTTAGACCATGACTTTTCAGGAAATTATCCAAATGTAGTTTTTACATCCCGGTGCCACATTGACATTGGACCCATCATTTGCATGTTAGAATAAGGGTCATGAACATGTTCTTCATCCAGATTCTCATTCTTTTTTGTGAATTTTGCATTTTGGCCCTTATGTTTGTCTTTTATTGTGTTTACATCATTTTATTGATTTTTCCCCTCCATGTTTCTTGCAAATAACATCTCCTAGACATTTGGCACACATTTTGACATAACTTAGGCCATGCATCACTCCCATGCAAGCATCTATCACATCTGGCTAGGGAAATGACCAAATTGTCCCTATGCCTCCAATTAATGAGCATACATCTCAATTTTTGCACTCAGTCTTGCATAGTCCTTGTCTGAGCCATCCTTTAGAGTTTGTACGCATTTAGGCATTTGTCCATGCATTTCATATCACTTTCTCCTTGCATTTGCATCCCTACTTAGCGAGCCAACATCTCATGTCTTTTCTTTAGTGGATTTCTTCCTTCACTTCGCATCTAGAGTTTCTTGTCCATTATCCGATTTGATTGGCTTTAATCCTATATTTCAGATTTTTGATTTGATTTGGATTTCATCGCCCAAGGGCGTATATTAACAGGCCTGAAGGCCGACATTGTCCCCACCACGGATTATTCTTCCCTATTTTTGATTTTCATGACTTTTTCATGATTCCAAGGACGTGGGTTGACTTTACTTTTCTTTCTTTTGACATCATTATGGTTTTCAGAGGCGTTTCTCACAAAAACTTCGTCATTTCATGTGATTTTCTGCGATTTTGTCAATTCATGTAGGTTTCTCTACAGTTTTCGCACATCGTCTTGCACATCCATTTAGTCTTGTCATGACATATATATTACCATGATTAGAGCATGATGCAAGTTTAGTAAACATCTATCTAGCCTTTAGCAAGTTATTAGACTAGAAAGACTGAGTTTCTCGGACGTACGAGGGTACCTAACACCTTCCTCATGCATAATAGAAATCCTTACCCATCCTCTGGTTAATAGACATCCAGCCTTCACATCTGCACCTTAGGCATTCATCTTTTTTGTGGTTTTCTTCGTCTTTTCCTTAAAAGACTAGGTGGCGACTCCTTTTCTTTTTTCTTTTATCCTTCCTTACGCCTTCGCCATCTTGGCATGACTGTGATCTCCTTCTCTCTGGTGCGGCTTCGCGCCGGGACCCCTTGGTCGGCATGGTCACAATAATCTAATTACATTTTTGTTTAATTATGACACTTGGTTCATCAAATTATGTATTATAATTAGCTTACATTTTAATCTAATTACCTCATTTAAGTGTAATCTAATTACATAAAAAATCGTAACTCAATTACGACGTTCTTCGTAATTGTCGCATCAATAACATTGATATACTTTGACATTGTTGCCACCGACATTTGCACGAATGATTACCAAAGTTGATCCAATCACCACCGCAATCATATCGACAACTACTGGGACAATTCTAATCATTGCGAAGGTTATATCGACAATCACTGAAACAACTTCGATAATCGTCGAGAACACTCCTACAATTGCCAAAGTAACTCCGACCATCGTCGAAATAACTACGGTAATCTCCGAAACAACTTCGATAATCGTCGAGAACACTCCTACAATTGCCAAAGTAACTCCGACCATCGTCGAAATAACTACGGTAATCTCCGAAACAACTCTAGACATCGTCGGAATCACCTCAACAATCGTCAGAATAACTCCAGTATTCATTGGAACAACTCTAATGATTATCAAAATCACTTTGGTGCTCATCGACGTAACTCCAACCACTACGATGGTAGTTGGAGTAACTCCAACGATTGTTGGAATAATTTCGACCACTATTGAAATAATTCCAACCGTCACTAAAATTAGTCTAATGATTTTCACAATAACTCTGATTGTCGTCGAAGTAATTCCGATCACCAATATCGGAATCACTATAACGGACTTCAGAGTTGTTTCTATGGCTATGCCCATAGAAATGCAGAATAGGACATACAAGTAGGTAAGCAATCTGTCGAAGAATATGCAATGCATAAAATATTGCAATGATCTCATATTCTCATAAGATTCACCAATCACTCGTATCTGCTCTTATTTATTCTGTCAGAAGCCAGATTTTAGATGAGAGGTTACGACTTACCAGAAACCAAACGTGTTGCCACAGCAATCTCTCTCTCTCTCTCTCTCTTTGTGATTTGTTCTTTTAATAGCCACCTAATTTTATATCTATTTGTCCAATACATACTGCAGAGATTAGATACAGCTGTATTCTGCTTGTTGAGATCTGAAGTAGATTTGTAGTTCATATACTATCTATATAATTGGTATGTGAGCCCAGTGTGACAACGACAACAGAGCTGATGAGTACATAAAAACCCTAAACTGTTCTGACGAATGAGCATATAGAAACTGGCATTAAGGAAACAAATAATCAAGTAAGGTTCCCATGTAAACATTCATCTCATCCAAGTCCTTTTTTATTGTTGGAGGTAAAGCCTAGAATATAAGATAAAGTAGTCTCCAGAAAACGATGGAGAATCTCATATGTACGTGGACGAGAAAACCTTGTAAATCTCATTTAAGTTACAATATATCTACTTAAGATAAAAATGAACGAAGATAAGATCTGAGTCATCCAAGGAGTGCTTACAGCGATAGATTTTATTAAATTACTTGACAAATATGCGAAATAAATACAAATCAAAAGAACTACTACTCGATTCAGTACTCACGAAGCCTAAACTCATGAAGCCAAGCAATAAAAGTATTTACAGAAAGCTCTTTCTTCTTTCCTTTCTTTCTCTCTCTTTCTTTCATGCTTTAAACTTGTTGAAGCAAGCAAGTCAGAGATCGAAAGCAGCATAGAGCTATGAGGATTAGTGAGCTCTTTACTTGAGCAGCACTGTTGGTATAGTACAATTAAAGAAAGAAAGGAAGAAAAGAATTGAGAGCTTTTTTCTTTGTCAAGTAGAAACGTGTATATTGTTGTAGAAGATCTAAATATTCCTTGCTCCTCGTAAGGAAGGATTGATTATATGGTCACACGCCACTGGTAACATTTTTATCTTCTATTTCTTTAATGAAAGCTTTTGGAGTATGGGCCTGCCTAGTGCTGCCATCATCAAAAGCAAATTCCAAATAAAATAATGAAGAGGGTTCCTTTCTTTAAGTATACACCTTTTTAAGGAACGAAATCAATCTTAAGTAAATTTTTTTTTTTAAAAAAACACACAATTATACATGACAAATATATGAAACCATCTTCCGTATGTCTAAATATATTAAATTCAAGAAAAGATTTTTTAAGGACTAATAAGTCATAGTCCAAACATATCAAGTAACTCAAAAATTATCCTCGACATCCAAATTCTTGTCGTCAACGATTCAAGAGATACGATGAGGAGCATCACATCAAAAATCAAATAGACCTTATTGAAGCAGACGGCCTAGCTAAAGAATGCATCACCATATTAGCACCTCTCCTCACACATTGAGATGGGAGTCTATTTTGAATAAAATACCTCTTATAGTATGCAACCACTTAGTCAGATGGTAAAACTTAATTTTATTTGTATAAGAGGTCGAGGATTTGAATCCCACATGCATAGAAAAAAAAAACATGCAGAACATTCATAGTTTGAACTTCTAGTGATTAATGGTGGAATGTTCCTTACAACTTAGCAATCTTAAAAAAAGTAAACCAAGATTCTAAATCAAACCATAATGAGAACAATTGTTAAAAATTGATGTCCTTATAGATAAAAAAGGTGATTGTATTTTGGATAAAATTAATTTCGGAAATTTGTTTGAGAATAAAAACCAAACATATTCTGATTGTTTCAGTTTGAGTCAGCTTCAAGCAACAAATTCTGCAGAAAGTTGAAGTTAAGTTAAAACAGAAAACCAGAAGCTAATTTAAATCGAATTTTAACATTTTTATCACCATTACTTTTTCCATTTTTCTTTTTCCCTGAAGACAATTACCTTTTCACTAGAAGTAACTTTCACCCTACATCAAGTACAGGTTGGTTTTTGGATGAAAGGTTGAGAAGGTGCCAAATATTGTACCAAACCCAATCAAAAACTGTATACGCATTTGACTGCTTGCTTCTGTTAAGGAGTACCATTTGGCATCAATTAAGAAATTGTACATTGGCAGGATGAGACTACAAACACATATCGCAAAAAGACTTAGGGCCCAGTCCCCAATCCACCTCTGTTTATTTATTTGAGTTGCAGTGAATACTCCAACTTCCATAACTGCATATTTGAATTTAGAAAAAGGCTTTGACAAAACCCAATGTAGAGAGAGACAGAGAGGAGTAGGTGAGAAGTTATTTCCCTGATGATGTCAGTGTGATTTCTTGACCATTGGTCGGTGTAGATTACTGAAATATTTAGTTTCTCCACACTTTATTTTACTCTTCCTATGTATGAGGGCATTTTAGGTGTTTCAAGATCTTTTTATTTCCTTGTTTGTTTCATCCTTTTATCCTTCTTTTCTTTCTATTTATCTCATTACAAGAGAATCACTCTCTTTCTCTTTTAACTCTTCATCTTTCTATCATCACATAGGATTCTTTGGAACACAAACAGAGGAAACCAACAATTCAAGGAATTAGTCTAATTAACCTTTTTTTTTCCCCTTCTTTTTCTTTTTACTTCTTTAACTTTATGAGGACATTATGGTAACCATAGTCATGAATCCCATTGACTTGATGTCTAACCTTGAGAATCAGAAGATAAAATTGTAAGATCTCCTCATTCTTTGATGTGTCCGTGGAAAAATTGGGATCCATGGTATGGTCCAACTCCTTTTTGAAAAAGGATTCTTGATAGGTTGAACCAGAACCAGATAATACCTAAGACGACTTCTCCTTCTGCATCCTTCCAATTATACGACCTGTAAGATTAAAAAAACCTATCTCAGGTCAAAACAAGGAAGACTGCATTATGACTCAAAATTGAGTTTGCATATCACGTTCTGCATCTTAACTATGTGTTAGTCCTCCATCTGCTTTGCACAAATTACACAACAGAAGTTACAGTAAACAGGCGACAAATTTGTAGTTTTTTAAATGAACAGAAGGTATTTGAGTACACGTTCGTATCATAGCATACTTATGGAGTTCTAGTTTCCCAATAAATATCTGTAAAAACAGATCTGCTGAAATCCAAAAGGTGTTTCCAACTTCCCCAACACTAGGTTTTTTAAATCCTCCCAAGGCATGCAAATTGGAGCTTCTGACTAGCTTAAATTTGCATTGGAAATTGCCAAGATGGTTATCCTCCCATTGAAGCACCTTTAACGACTCCCACAATGCATGCGCAAATCAGCAAGTTCAACCATAATAATCCAACATGCATTGGAACACAAACATCCACAAAAAGCAATTAAAAATTTCAATGGGGTCTCATGTGAACCTGAGAGCTGAGATGCCTCATGTCATGAGGTTTTCAAGTGTTCTGTTTAATCACGGATAAGGATTCCTGGATCATCATTTCCTCACCGTAAAAACAAACACCTTTGATGAAGCACATTAATTTAAAACATTAAGAATTCTTCTGTGGCACACAATTACAGCATGCATAATGAATCTACACTCAAAAAAGCTTTCTTGCCATCAATCAGAAAATTCCCACGTGTCTATAATGTCTAGCGCAATTAATTTTTTCCCCATCATGTCAATCGTTAATGTACAAGAAAAAATCACTATGCAAATGAATGCCAGACAACACCCACAACATCAAGCTGCCAACTTGAAATCTCAAGAGGAGGACCGGGGGGGGGGGGGGACTTTGACTTGTCAAATGAAAGACCACCACTTGCTTGGAAAGACAAGGGGTGGTTCAAAGTAACCCAAGTCCAATCCAGTGGCTTTGGGCAATTTCCCTGATTGCGGTAAAAACCTGCAATTAATTAGCAAGAGTACAAGGAAAAGTACAAAAGAGGAAACACAATCTGACAGGCATGGGAAGCAACTTTCACAAAAAGCCAATGGCATTTTAGTAGATACCCCGCATTCTAATGTAGCCCCCGTGGGCAGTAAGTAGAAGCGGGTGGGGGGGTGGTAAAAGAAGAAGAAGACGACTAAGTAAAAATTATAATTTGAAAAAGTAGAAGCGGCAATCGTGGCCGTCATGCTATTGTGACGTGAGGTTCGAGAAGGCACGAGGCCACCGGCCTCCGGCCTCAACCAACCACTGACGTCATCATCATATATACATACGTACGTATACGTACCCTTCACTCCCAGCACCTTCGCCTTCTCCAACAATTCATTCCTCTCCTTGCAAAAAATTACAGTGAACATGAGTACGAGCTTGGAAGGAGGATTTATTGTTTATACTTTATACCAACAAGGTTAAGCTGTCCTGGCTGTAGCAAAGATGTGATAACATTTAAATTATATATGAGGAATCAGTTTCAGGTTCCTACTCCCAGAGCTAGACATGGACTTTTTCTAGAGCTAGAGCAAATTTTTTTTTGGCAATGAGCTAGAGCAAATTTCAAATCCATAATTTCCCTCTTTAGACGCAGTTTAACTTTTTGAAGGGTAGATTTTGGATCTTTGTTGCAAAAGTATTTTTTAGAAGTAAATATATATGATTTCTATGGATGTCGAATTTCTAATCTTTAGGAGACTTTACCATAAGAACAAATAATTGCAGACAATCATTTAGGATTTTACCAAACCATTTTTCAACTGGCAATACGTCTACGAAAGGAAGGTGCCACAGATTGCACTGGGAAAATGAGTGCACACCATTCACCATTAACACTCCTCTCTCTTACAAAGAAAAGTTAAAACCTTTTTCTTCCGTTTCATTCCAACTCATAAAGCCCTTTGTTCTTTTCACCACAATAGATTTGAGATTCCATCAACATGAATAAACAGAAAATGGGCCTTTTTCTATTTTTCTCAAATTGTATTCTTATAAAGAAATGGGCCTGTCACCAATTTTTGAATAATCACACCATGGAAAATAATTATACCAATTTGGAAAAAAACAAAAAAAACACCCTTTCCTTTTAGATCTTACATGGATCGACTGATCGTGCGTTATTAAAGCTTGTGAGACAGTTATCTGACCTATTTTTTTTTCTAGATAGAAGAAAGAAATTTTTTTTTTTTAAATTTACAAACGATAATAATTTTCTTTTCTCCCTGAGGTGGAAGGAAGGTATAATATTTTTCTTTTCACTCCTTCTGGTCAACTAAATATGTTAATTAAAGGGAATTTTAAAAAAAAGGAGAAATCATTTCACTCATCTCTTAAAAAAAAAAAAAACATTTCACCCATCTCTTGTTCTCCACTATTATCCTCCTCTGCTAGTTCTCTCACCGCTCCACCAACTGCTGTCTGCCTCTATTGAAGAAACAGAGTCCACAGGACCACAACCGCCAAGCTCTCGCGGCAATCACACAAACAACACCATCAACAGAAATAAGAATCCCATCAAACAAGAAAGTCTAATCTAATCTGCCATCAAACTACACCAACACAGTGAATGTTTATTTTTTGATATATTTCATATTTCAGTAGTAATAATACTATATGATATCCATAGCAGCCTTGGCCCTCTCACAGGAAAAAAAAAGGAAGAGGAATGAGGATACATATACTTCTTCTCGATACAAAAGCTACCAATTTTTCCTCCAACAAAAAAAAAAAAAGGACAAACAAAAAATTGCGGCAGATGGTGTTTTAGACAAGTAGTCCGGTGACCATCTTCCCCCCCCTTGGCGTCGCTGCCTTGGGTTCCACCGCCGGTAACTGCCACACCTGAAGCTCGCCGGATTTCTTCTCCAATCTCTGGTCGAGCTGCTCATCTGGCAGTTTCTCATCACTCGTTGTCTCAAGTGACAAAGACCCATCACTACTCAAATCACCACCACCTTGCTCTTGCTTTCCTCCTCCTTTCTCTTCTTCTCCTGCTTCCTCCTTGGCCGGAGGTGGTGGGAATCTCTCGAAAGGTGAGACCCATTTGGATCTCATGTACTCTGGTTTCCTCCATGGCGGAATGTGAAGACCTTTCTTCTTCATGCTCTGCTTTGCTGCCTCAGATACAACGGCCACAATCTGCTGAAGCCGGTCTGTCTTCCCCACGAATATCGCCGGCAAGATTTGTAGAACAGAACGGTAGGTTTTGGTTGCCCTTAGCATCTCAAACTCTGACTTGAAGTCCACGTCTACCAGCAGACGTTCCCCTCCGTCCATGATCACATCCACGTACTCATACACCCCTGAACAAAAACGCACACAACACAATACCCAATTCAGATTTGACGAGCTTGCCATGGAACTTGATTTGACTATTTGTCCTTAACAAAGAAATCAAAACCAACCCAAATCTCCAAAATCAAAAGGAACATGAAACAAAGCTTTATTTGGATAATCGTGTTCCTAATTCTTAACAACAGTAAAAAGAACACAATAGCCAGAATCTAAATGGAAATGGAAACTGGTCTGGATCGTTTAGTTCCTAACACTACTATACCAGCAAAGAACCCAAAATCCACAACCCAAATCATGCTTTAGAGTTTTCCGCTGGAAATCGGGAGCTAGTAATAAAACGGCCCAAGAAAAACAAAACCCAAATCAGATTCCTGCTAGAAATGAAAATTTCCAGTGAAACACACACACATACCAGCAGGGAAAGCAGAGGTCTTCTCCCAGCGAGACTTGCAGACGGCAGCATCATACCCGACCTTAACCAGACGCTCCACAAAAACCTTCCCATCAACCTTCCCTCCCCCCTTACTCCTGCAGACCTCCACAACCCTCGTCGCATCCGCCAACAGATTCCTCTCTGCCATACTCGTACACAACACCAAACTCTGTTCACCAAGAGAAAAAAAAAATCCAGCTTTTTCAGTGGAACCACTCACCCATGGAGAAAGAAAAGAAAAGGAGGGATTTTTTACAAACCTTGAGACTCTCAGACGCCTCGATCTGGGCGGAAGCGGGAGGGGTGGGTTCACCGCAGAAGAAGTCGTCATCATCATCGGAGATGTCATCGCAGTTGCCGTTGAAGCAGTTGCACCGCCTCCTCCCACACCGCGCCGTCTTCTCGTTGCTCTCCTCGAGGAAATTCTGTACCATCTTCCCCAAACACACTGAGCTCGGCTCCAGCTCCAACCCCAACCCCACCTCTTTCTCCTTCTCACCTCCAGGCACTACCATCACCACCCTCTCCGCCTGCTGCACCGTTCTCAGGACCCCGGGGAACTTGCTCTCGAACAGCCTCTTGAACCGCCACCTCGCCGGCACCGGCTGCTTCATCGCCACCGGATCATGATCCACCGGCTTGATCTTCATCGGGAACGGCATTTCCAAGAAAACCCAACCAAAAAAATCCTTCTTTTCCCTTTCCAGCACCAACAAAAAAGAGAGGCACGAGACAGATCACAAATACCAGTCTTCCAAGAAGCTGTGGCGGAAGGGAAAGTTGGTCTTCCGGCGGCCAGCGCGGAGGATTCCGGCGATATCCGCCGGGAAATTCTCCATCAGAGACTCGGCAGCAACCACTCCGATCCGGTTATCGCCGGAAAAATCCGATCTTTCTTGTGGTGAAATCTAGATTTTCTCGATTTGGGTTGTGGAGAGGAGGAGGAGGAGGAGGAGGAGAAGAAGAAACAGAGAAGAGAAGAGTGTAGGAAGAGGTGAAGGGGTTGGGGACGTGTATATAGGAAGTAGAGAGGTGCTCACTAGGATTGGATATGCTGCACACGTGGATGTACACGTGTCGATATGTGGAGTCCGGATTGCCACATGGATATAAAAAAAATCATGCGAAGCGGGTTTGGGAAGTCTGGAATGACGAGGTTGGCCCTCATTACGGAGGGAATTACGGTGGGAATGGGAGTTGGTGGGTGTGGATGAGGCGAGGGTGCTCCGTGGAAAATGGCAGGTTGGGGAATGAGCTTGGGGGTAGTTTCGGGATTTGGAGTTCTTGTCCGTGTGTGGGTAAGACGGTAATTGTAAGTGATGTTGAGGTTGGAATGGGACCATTGGAGATGGGTTGGGCCGGAATTTTCTGTTCTTCCATTTTTTTCCCTTTTTCAAAGAAGATTTAAGGAATGGGGGCCTTGATTTTGAAAGCACAAGGAAACAAGATGTGATGATAATATATCATAAATGTAAGATTGGCTTATAGTCTAATTAATTACTTGAAGAAATCTTTCACAAGTAAGAATTTATGATTAATACATAATGATTTTATTTATATTTCCTAAACTTCCCTGAGCTGAATGGTTTTATTAATGCATGTTGTCATGAGCCCATGACTAAGAAATGGGGATGTGTTGCATTGCACACTAGCAATAGCAGAAGCTTGCACTCAACCTTTTGCTTTGCCTGATAAATGGAAGGGTTATCTTCGAAAGGCATCAAATGTTTTCTGGATCAATAGGTTTGCCGATAAGGCTTGCCAAGTTGAAGGGATCTATGTACTCCAACCAACTTAATTAGGGTTATGCCATGATCTTATGGTTATTGATTAATTGGTGTTGTGGAAGTTGAAAGGTGGTAAGTCAAGGCTTTTGGATTGCAAGTTGATTTGCTGGGGTTCTTGTCGTGTTTAGATTAATGGGCCCATTGGATATGTATGATTAATGATAATCAGTTTACCATGTGAGAGTGGGTTAATCGTTGGAAATTGAATTGAACACTGAATCAACATGATTGTTCATATTTTTATGCAAAACACAAAAATAAATCAATTGGTATATCTATTCTATACAAAATATATCCAAGTCACAGTTCATACAGACACATATAACTATTTTATTTTATTTTATTTTACTTTCCTATATATATATATATATATATATGAAAGGGATATGCAGAGTTGATTATGGGTTTCATATATTATTCTTCTATTACTCTGATAACGTTTATATTACGGACGGCATATCTGTAATTGGGATGGATGAACTTTGAAACTAACAAGATATCTTATAAAACAAATTAGAAGGATCTACCACTACCAGTATAATCCATGCAAGCTATGACAGAAATACACCAACCACCATTATTTCTCCTTTTTTTCTATTTAAGGATTGAAAACAACAGGCAAACCTTACATCATTACAGAGAATGGATGGTCTATTTCAAGGCCAAAAAAAACTCTCAACTCACAGGACAAACCAACAAAAGGCAGATGTCCAAAGGCAAGAACAACATGGACATCCCATGCTTCTTTCCACTTTACTTTCATCTACCATACCACTGTGCTTTTGGAATGCCTTCAAGACCTGATCCTAACCCAAGGCAGTCCACTACTACGTTGCCTTTAATGTCTACTCAATTTCAATCACCTAATAGCATTTCTTGCATGGAATCGTAGTGTAGAAACAAAGAAGGAATAGATGGCAGGCATATTATTCAGATACAACATCTGAATTGTTCTTGGATGCTTTCCTTTTCCCTTTATGTGACATTAACCTGAAAAGATGCCTTCCTCCTCTCCATCCTCTTTTCAATGATGTGAATATCTAGGGAAAATGGCCCACCTTAGCAATGATACTAGAAAATGAAAGAGGAGTCGGTTGATTGGATTTAGCTGTTATCTTCTTTCTTAATGTGTTGGTTAACCAAATATCATCCTAATTGCGTTCATGGTTTTATTTTCCAAGTGCTGGGCAATCTGGAAATAATCGAACTAAATCAAGGGAAGACATAAAAAAAAGAAGAAGCAAAAACAAACAAACATTGCATGACCCAATTAGTTGAATAAGGAAGGTAATTGCAAAAGCATCAGACAGCATAAACATGGTGTATTGTGCAAAAGGGTACTAAAAAAAAACCAGCCTTAGAGTTAAGGGTGGTCCAATCCCTATTCTCTTATTTATTTCAATCACCTAATCTCACCTCTTGCTTGGAATCTTATAATGTGTCACCTACGCCATTTGACATTCATTCCTGCAACATTCATGCAAAACCCTAGTCACATGAGAAAGGTGGCACCTCCACATTAAACCCAAGCACCAAACCTGACAATCTTGAATTATCAGGACATGGGTATATGTCATAAAAGGAGAAGATGGGAGGGATGGGTTTGAACTTTGTGGGGCTCCATGGACTTTGGTAGATGGGGTGTCCCATTCATGTGTGGGACCTCCCTTTTTCTCTCCCAAAGGTAATGACATGTTCGGTAATGCAAGAACTACCATTCATGTTTGTTTTTTTCTTTTTTTCTATTCACAACAAGTTTTGGTTGATTGGTGCTTGTTTCACTTAAGGCTAATTAACTACCTCTAGCTCGATTATGATAAATAATTAAAGTTAAGATCACTAGGGCTTCACCGTAGGAATCGATTACGACCACTTTATGCTTGCGACGCACATGGTTTAGGATTAACCATCGTAGTTATAAAGATTTGGTTTGATTTACAGAGATTATTCTATGCCTAATGAGCCAACCACATGACTAAAGCAAGTACCACCACCCAAATTTTCTACCCACAATTGATGCCTATGGGGTGGATTAGGACGGGTAATTAAAGATAGTGGTATGGTAGGACTTCACCACATGTATAAATCAAGTAGGACCACTCCACGTGCCGCGCGGGCCAACGTTAATTAGTGACATTATTATTAGATTACTCATGTAGAATACGCAACACAAGAACAATATCTTGACCGTGATGCATGGGGTAAACCGTAAAGGGTAGATGGAGATATAAGTCTACACAAATGTATACGGTTGATAAAGCATTATTGAGAGTACATGTACCTGAATGATATGGATTCTTCTGATTACAGCTGGTAGGTCTTGTAGAACAGATTTATAGCGTACTTCTTTTGTTAGATTAATCACATTTAAATATTGGGTACCTTGTATATTCAAAACTTTCGAAATACAATTAGAAGATACTAATTGGAAACTTACGGTTAAGAAGAAAGAAATTATACGATACTGATGATGAGAAAAGGATCTTCTTAAAGAATATAAAGGAAAAGCAAAGAAGAAGAAAAACAAACACACACACGGAAAATCGGAGATTTACGTGGTTCGATAAGTTACCTACGACTATGACCGTATTAGGATTCTTATTCTTTTTTTTTTTTAAGATACATATTACAAAAGACTACTCTCTTTTATACAGAAGAGATCTAGAATGTCAGAGTACAGGAAATTTTTTGCAACCACGGAATTAGATCAGCAAACCTAAGATTCAACATGATCAGACCCTACATACCCAACAACTAACACATTAGGAATTTACCAAAGAGATTTAAGATTTCTCCAACAATGATGTCCTTAGAAACGAAGTGCATGAATAACTAATATTACATCATCCTTCTCTAGGCGATGAGAGAAAAAAAAAAAAAAAAACAAATGAGAAGAAGAAGGAGAAGAAGAAAGCCCAAAACGCCGTTTGGAATAGAAAAAATACCCAAAAAAGAAAGAAAAGAAAAATACTTTGCACGAAATTCCACAACAGACATGATTAAATGAGGTAAGCAAGTTTGCCAATAGCCAATACGGAAAATGGAAACCTCTCGTTCCATGACCACAGAGTCTGACCATTCCCAACTCCTAGATTTTTAAGGAATGTAGAAGGAAACAAGAAATTCTTATCATGACTCCTTTTTTATTCTTCTCTCATTTGTTTTTGTTTTTGTTTTTGTTTTTGTTTTTGTTTTTATTTATTTTTTTAAGGAAACAAGGAATGGACAGGACTATTGGAATAGCTCTCTATCTTGCACATCATATGTCATTGCCAGTTTCTCCTTCTTCTTCGTCTTAAGTTTATTATAAACATGACAGTAGATGAGTACAGTTGTGTGTTAACCATTCCCGAAAGGGATTGATAGGGACCTTGATTTGGATGGATAAGACGATAACACAAGATGAAGTATTTGTTCCCACAAGAAATCGATGATCTTTTGTGGATATGATTCCTTGAGGCCATGCAAGAAGGAATATCTTGCAACTATTGTTTTCTTTGACGTTAAATCTATATACAGTACCGTGTTCGCGTCTGCCAATCAAGTATGATGGTAATTCTGTACTCTCTCTTTTTTTTCTGGTGATTTCCTGTGTATATCTAAGATATGGGAACTAGTCATGGAACTAACATGACGAGCACTATCAGATAAAATCGATTTCAAGAGCAGAATTGCATTGTCAATATCTGAAGATTTGGCATTGGCAGCATCCTGAGCAAGTGTCTTCTCTAAGACATGTATGGAGTAAAGGTGCAGTTATGCCTTACTTAAAAGGTCAA
>JAMKQA010009693.1:0-22731 GCA_024699735.1 Posidonia australis | reverse complement strand
TGATCTTGGAACAAATTTCCAAGATGTTTGGGAAAAGAAAAGAGATATGGCTTTTGAAAAAGAATTTGGTTTTGGGATTGAATTCCCAAGTGATTATTTAATAAAAGAAAGGATGATTTTCATAAAGGAGAAAACCAAGTTTTTGCAAAATGATAAGAAACGAGTTTCTTTTGGTTTTGCCGAGTTTTGTTTGGTTTTGACGAGTTTTATTTGTGGTTTTGTGTTTTGGGGCGCGTACTAGGTGACTTAGATATCACTCACGCGTCCTATTTGGTTTTCAGGTGCAGATCGTGTGTAGCCGAGTCCCGGTGCAGGAGTTGGAGCTTCTAGCCACACATTGTGATCCTAAAGGTGAGCCTTAGTTACAGTTCTATTTGTTTCTGTAATTAGTGTAATTATACTTGGGATACTGTGATTTGGTAGCGTGCCTGGGATCGGGGCATTACAAAAACCCTCAATTAGAAACCAAGATTTATAAAAATTAAAGGGGATAGGGCCCCAATTAGTAGGAATGGTGTTCAAAGAAATAGGGATATGGTCAGAAACCACTCTAGAATGACCCATACAGTAGGAGTTAGGGAATTTGTCAGCCCAATTTGATGAAATAAAAAATCGATCAAGTTTAACCAAAGTGGGAGGAGATTGCATTTTGGACCAAGTATATTTAAAATTATTTGGAGAAATGTCCATTAAAAGATTATCGTTAATAAAGGCATTGAACAATTTCATAGCAGATGATATGCTGCTTCTATTAGAGTGTTCATTAGTAAATCTGGTCAAATTAAAGTCTCTCCCAATAACCTAATTGGAGTTTACCCTATTTCTAATGAGATGAAGCTCCTCTAGGAAAATACTTTTAAGTCTTTGATCACATGGACCATAGACACCAGTAAGCCACCAATCAAATGCATCAGAATGGTTTCTAAATTGTAAAGACAAACTGAAAGAGGCAGCAATAGTAGTGATTAGAGAGAAATCTCTATCATCCCAACCAATTAAGAGTCCCCCAGAAGCCCCGATCGAAGGAAGAAAGGACCACTTATGTAGCAATCCAGCTCCTAGGTGACGAAGAGTTCCAGGAGAGAAATCCTCTAATTTGGTCTCACAAATTATGATAATATTACATTTAGTAATTCTCATTAAGTTATGCACGGCTCTTTTTTTCCCATCAGAACCCAATCCTCTAATGTTTCAGGCTGATATGATCATAATTAGTGGGGGGAGATAGAAAGAGAAGCCAAGTTCTCAACTAAATGGGCATTATCCTGTAGTTGGATATTGGATAAACCTTGATCTCATCGAACAGAATCAAGGAACTGCTTAGCTTCTACATTATTATGTAGGGAGATGCCCAATGATTGACAAAAACTAATAAACTGTTCATAAGAGTCCCAAGTAAGTGCATCATGAAGCAAAAGACTAGCATTTGTATCAGTGTGAGAAGAAGCTAAATCAGAATGAGGAGCGGCAAAAGCGTCAGGGTGTAACTCAGTATGCAAAATGGAAGAATTAACAGTTGAAGAGTCACTGATAGCTGGAGCATGTACCGGGGTGGGGGAAGGGATGCAGCAACCATTTCAGAGGGACCAGCCAAGTCATCCTTCTCCAGGCAGTCGAAAACGGCAAGCACCTTTTTAAATTTGGCTAACATGAGGTGCCTGGCTTTAATCTCTGCTGCCACAAAATTGGAGGTGTCCATCGAATCAGGACTGGCCGCAGTAGATAAAGGAAAGTCCAACTCAGGACCAGCATATGCACCAGGAGTTGATAGAAGGCCTCTAGAATTTTCAGAAGGAGGGATGGGAGGACTGCTCGGTCTTGTCCATACGTTTTTACCCCGTAGAGGTTTTTGGCCCTTTGCCACCCCGCCAGCCGTGGTTGGCCTTGAAAGATTTCCGGATAGGACAGAGCCCACTAGATCCAAGAGAGGAAGGATGGGACTTAGTAGGCCACGCAGGAAAGGTGCTAGAAGAAGGGTTAGACAGTGAAGAGGTAGCGTGGCAAATGTCTCAACTTTGTCTGTAACGAATAGGGTATACTAAGTTCCCGAAAGCAAAGAAGCGGTAGGACCCTAACACGGACTCTAGCGTACCCCAAATGTTTAACAATGTCCAAAGATAAGTCCACTTCCAACGGTTCCGCGAAACTAGAAACCATATGGTGAAACAGATCAACATTCCAGAGATGATGTGGAATCCCTTCTAACCTAAGCCACACCCCTACTTCCTTCAAAGTGTGAACAGCATTAGAGTTCGGAGACCAAGGAATAAAGGAGGCCGAAATAAGTCGTAGGGAGGCTCCATACTTGCGTAAATATTCATTTCTACATTTAGGTGAGGAGAAAACTAATAGAAATTTGCCAGGAGAGACATCTTGGACTTCTATCTCGGATGAGTTTGGCCAGCATGAGTTGAGATGATCGACCAAGGCCTGCTTTGTTAGTTGAGAAGAGTGTGAGGAGACTATAGCACTCCTAGATAAGGTAAGAAATCGGTCGCATACCGCCTCTGAATGGGGTAGAGTGGAGGGATAGATGGTGGTTAGACCAACCATGTTGTAGCAGTGCTGGGGAAGAGAAGAAGTAACCTGAAGAAATTTGCAAATCGCAGTGGAATGAGTTGGAGCGTTACATTTGTAACAAGTTCTAGCAAATTTACAGCGCTTTATTTGGTGACCACGAAGACCACATTTAAAACATCTACCCGATGCACGACAAAAAAGTACCTGAGGGGAAGCGTATTTCCTTCGAGCCACCTCCGTCCAACCTTCAGAAGACGAAGAAAGATTGTCTTCTGAGAAGCCTAAGTTCGGAAGGTTCGGAGAGATGGTTCTGGGAGAGGGGTGGGTCCTTACAAGAGAAGAAAGGGTAGCGAAACGGTTGCCAGCTCCAGAGTAACTTGTTTCGCAAGACAGGGAAGGAGAGAAAGGAGAGGGGTAAGTATGAGAGAAATATCTTTTGTCAGAGGAAATCGCGATATCAGGGGATATGGTAGTGTCAGAGATATAGTGTGATACGCACGAAAACCCGCATAGAGAAGAAGAGGGAACGGGAGAATTTCAACAGTTGTATTTGTCGCTTTGGACAAATGAGTATTCTGACAACGAGGGATCAAATCAGCCCGAACGTCGACAGCTCCTGGGAAAGTTAAATGATTTAGTAAAGACGAATTAGGAGTTAATTGGCGGGGAGATGAGTAATAAGAGTGAATGCCGCTGGAATCCTTTGTGTTGTAAATACAATTATTGAAAAAATAATTGTCCTCAGCATTAAATGTGATGGCAGATGTCGCGAAACTTGAAGAATCCCATGCAGAATTCAAAGAGAGCTTAGTACCACTGTCAGATCTGTCAGAGCCAGGGACAATTTTCCGAGGCGCGCGGGACAGAATGGGGGGTCTGACATGCGTCAAATTGGTAATTAATGCCATGGGAGGGAAATTGGTAATTAATGGGAAGGATCGTAATCCGATTTGCAACGATGAGGATGCCCTCTCAACCATTGAAGGAGAGTTTTGGTTAATGTCATTATTAACCCTATTAAGAGAGAAATTATCCTTTAAATTACAAGTACAATAATTTCCTAATTTAAAATTATCAAAATTAGGAGGGGAAAAGCTGGAATAATTCCACGCCTGAGACGTGATGACCGTCGTCGTCGGCGATATGTCTCGGCATCCACACCGGGACAAAGACCCCACCTGTCGTCGAGGACCAATAGGCGAAGGGAGATCTCTAGGGGAGGTAAGCGGATCAAAAACCAGATCAAAGGAGGAAGGAAGTCAACTCTCCACATCGCTGTGTCCAACAGCCCCGATGAGCGGAAATCTACAAAGAGCAATATCAAAACCAACCTCATCCGAGCCACATATAGAGACCCGGGGTTTGGAGGGAATGAATATTGTTTCAAAAAGAACAATAGAAAATATTTAAATCCTTAATCGAAACTGTATCCTTCCACAAAATACAAGTGGAAAGATAGCTAAATGCATGAGTATGTAATGCTTTTGGCATAACCACAAGATTTACATTTAAAATAAGCGAAAAATCAGAACCTGTCTCCGCCTCTGAGCTCCAAGAGATGCGAAAGTTGTCGCGCGAAAACCATTTAGCGGAGAACCTCCCCCCGCTAATCAGAAGTTCCACGATCGTGGCATATTCCCGACGAAAGGAGGAGAAGAGAAAGAGGTAGAGGAAGAGCGGTACCTGCGTGGCTTTTTTCCCATAAAGACCATGGCGACTACAAGACTCCAGGCGCCTGTGGCTGCGCCAAGACAGTCTAGAAGGGGAAGGGATCTCGTCCTCCTCTTCCAGCAAACGCTCTTTGAAAGTTTGCCAGTCGAAGTTAGCGACGCTAAGGAGAAGTCGACGAGCCAAACGACCCGAACCACCCCGACGACGGCCCATAAGGCGAAGAAAAAATCGTAGAGCGAATAGGGTTTACCAAGAACGAGAGCGACACAACCAATTATGAGTTTGAAAAATATTTATAGGAAGGGAGTTTTCAGCATAA
Organism: Posidonia australis; assembly: GCA_024699735.1. Taxonomy (NCBI): domain Eukaryota; kingdom Viridiplantae; phylum Streptophyta; class Magnoliopsida; order Alismatales; family Posidoniaceae; genus Posidonia; species Posidonia australis. The sequence continues at coordinate 18,221 of JAMKQA010009693.1, read as the reverse complement.
ATAAACTTTTACAGAATGTAATCCTTATCAACTTTAATGTTATAAATCAAAACTCGTAAACTGATTTTATCTTCTTTTTTTTCCAAAAAGCTAACTTCTTACCGTTGGGAGTAACTCACGTACCCAGGTTTTATGAAAATCTGAAGCTCAATTCAAAAGTAATTCCAACAATAGTCTTTAGAGTTTAGAAAGACATGATGTAGATTTTCGAAACAAGTTTTATGAAACAGACATTTATTTTTCTACCATGTTGATGTCATTCATTGCTTAATCCTTGTGATGACAACATCTGCAATTCTCTAAATTAATGTAGTAACGGAGCAGACACTCACTTGACTGTTTCAAGTTTAAAACTCAACACATGCACTAGATTTTCTTTTCTTCCGACTTTAAACATTTCATAAATCCTTTTTGTGATGTGTGTGTGCTCTTTATAATGAAGATTGTTGTTTTGCTTATGCTAAACTTGCATTTTGAAATCAGAGGTTGAGTGGACATCCGCTACTGGATGGTTTCTTATAAATAGGCTAATTTTATCCCACATATATATACCAACGTGTTTGGACTTTAAAGAGAGTTGATTTTCCAAATCTTGAGAGTGTTTGATATCGACGGTTCTCTTTAGGATAAGTGTTTTGATGTTTCTTCTACATCAATCTCTGCATCTTGTATTCATCTTGATTCATAGTAAAAACTCTCTCTCTCTCTTCCCTAAAGATGTAAATCCATTTGGTCAAATTTCGTAAATCCTTATGTTTACGTGTGTATTTTGATTTGTTGTGGTTTACTCTATTTCTCTTTTGTTGTTTGACTCTTGTTCATAAAGCAAAAGAAGATTAGTTCCCTAACAAACTGATATCAAAGTTTTTGTTGTGGATTCTGATTCAAATACGAAAATGATGGTAAAGTTTGAGATTGAGAAATATGGTCAAAATGTCAACTTCGATTTGTGGCAAATAAAGATACATACAATTTTAGTTCAACAAAGAATTTCAAAGACGTTGAAGGAAAAGAACGAGATGTCAGAATCAATGAGTGAAGATGAAAAGGAGGAGATGGATGAGAAAGCCTTGATCAGTGCACAACTTTGTTTGTCGAATGAGGTTCTCTGGAGGGTTGTACACAAGAGGATTGTGGAAAGTTTCTGGTTAAAGCTATAATCTTTTTACATGACTAAGACCTTTGTGAACCAACTACACTTAAATTGATGATTGTTCATACTTCGTATGGTTGAAAGTACATCTATTGAATCACATCTTAATGATTTCAATTCAGTCATTATAGATTTATAAAATATGAATGTAAAGATTGAAGATAAAGATCCAGCTTTTTTATTACTATATTAGTTACTATCCTCTTACAAGTATTTCAAGGAAACTCTCATATATGACAGAGAAGAAATATCAATGGATGATGTCAAGTCATCTCGATTCTCGAAAAATTTGATAGATAGGGAATTGACTAATTCTAATGTCAATACTGGAAGACTAAAGTTTTTAATGTTAAGAGAAGAAATATGAAACGAAATTCTGCAAACAAATCCAAAGAAAAGAGCAAATTCTATAATTGTAAAAAGAAATGACACATCATAGATAATTATTAGAAACTCTAGAATAAGAAAAATAATAGTTTTAAAGATCAGTCAAAGAAGCCCAAGGAAGATATCACATGTTATGTGAAGGTAAAATATTCAAATCGTGATTACGTGTTTGTTGCCATTAACCTATATAGATCGAAAGATGATTAGATTCTAAACTCATGATGTGTATACCACATGTCTTTTAATAGGAATTGGTTTTCTACTTACAAATCTATTGAAAGTAAAGTTATATTGATAGGGAATAACTCATGGTCAAAAACTATTAAGATAGGCATAGTTGAGTTGAAGATGCATGATAGGACAAAGGTGATACTAATAGATGTCCAACATGTTTCAGATTTGACAAAGAATTTTATCTCCCTTGACACTCTAGAAGCAAAAGGGTGCAAATACTTGACTGAAGATGAAGAATTCACAGTTACCAAGGATGATTGTTTTGTCATGTCAGCAAGGAGATCAAGAAATCTCTCCATCTTATAGGAAAGTACAATTACAGATGCTACATCAAGTACTACCATTTTTTATCACAGATATATATTGCACTAAGTTATGACATCTATGAATGGGACATTTGAACAAAAAAGGTATAACCATTTTTAGTAGAAAAGAACTTATTGATTTGTGGGATTCTTCTCGAGTCTCGTCCAAAGGTGGTACGATATATATGTTAGCCTTCATTGATGACTATTCTAGGAAGGTGTGGCTTTATACTAGTAAATCTAAGAATGAAGAATTCAAGCACTTAAAGCAATGGAAGACACTTATTGAACAGATATATGTACCGACGAGCAAGTGGAGCGTGAATTGAATTCTCTTGTTTCAGTACAGTTACTTATTGACCATTTTCTTAGTTCAAAAGAAAAAGAGGAAGAAATTATTACAACAAATTGCATTACAAGAAGGAGTGAACGAGGAGTAATCAAACCACCCTCTAAATACGCAGAGTCTATGGTTGCATGTGCATAATTAATAGCCGAGGAAATTTGTGATATAGGAGATCCAAGAAGTTTTTCAGAAGCTATTTCATTACAAAAGTTTATAGTAGAGTCTCTTCATACTATAGAGGTAAAGTACAGAGCAACAACAAAAGAGATTAACGAGGTCGATATAATGACAAAGCTTGTTCCTTTTACCAAGTTCAAAGAATGTGTGAACTTGGAATAATCATATTTATGATATAGTATGTCTGACAGAGAAAGATGTAGAATGATCATATTCATGATGTAAGAAATAAAATTTCTAGTCAAGATGGAAATTTGTTGAGTTTTTGACTTAAAACAGTCTGACAGACGTTTGCTCCATCACTGCATTGATTGAGAGATTTTGCAAATGTGCACTGATTCACTAGTCCATCACAAGGATTGAGCAAGCATCCATTGATGAATCACATCAGCATGGTAGAAAAACGGACGTTCTCTCTGGACATCTGCTTTGCTTAAATTTTGAAATCAGTGGTTGAGTAGACGTCTACGTGGACGTTTACTACGTGAATATTTCTTATAAATAGACCCATTTTATCCTATATAAATACACACACACACCATTGTGGAACTGTAGAGAGAATTGATCTTTCAATTTTTGAGAGTCTTTGGTATCGATGGTTCTCTCTAAGGCAAAGATTTTAATTTTTTTTTTCATCAGTCTTTATATCTTGTGTTCATATTGATCTCTAGTGAAAGTTCTCTCTCTCTCTCTCTGCCTCAAAGACATACTCATTTGATCGAATTTCTTTAATCCTGGTGGTTACATATATACTTTGATTTATTGTGATTTTTTTCTATTTTGCTTTTGTCATTTAATTCTTATTCATGAAGTAAAAGATGACGGATTCCTAACAGCATGGAACAAATTCCTTGCACAACTAATGTGTTTTAATATATTCAATTTCATATAAGATAATTTAAAGATTCGGAAAGACTATACAAGGAAATAAGTTGTTGTTAAGGTAACTTACTACTTAAATGTGTTGACCTGTATTAGTAAGCCATGTTCAAATTATTTTAGGACATGAATCTCACAAACCCGCTGCGAATCAAATCAGAGAATCAGACCACTGTACTCGACCTCAGGACGGAACAAAGGTGACTGCAGTAGCGGTGGAGGAAGCTTCCTGAGAGACGGTTTCTTCTTGAGTCTGATTGGTGGTATCACAGGGTTGCTTGAAAAAACACTGGTTCGATTCCCCCACTCGCTGTGTCAATGTCGGCGGCTGTAGACATTAGATTCTGTGGGTACGTATCGTCCGCCACAACCGACAACGCCACTCTACCCCAATCCAAATAAACCAAACCTAGGGAGAGGAAGTGGAAGTGTTATCCAACCCGTCGGTAATCGTAGAGAGAGAAACGCGAGAGAAGAGAAGTGACAGAGAGAAAAAAAAGTAGAGGAAAATCCAATCCAAAGCTCACAAGACAGAACAAAAGAGAGAAGCGTGCCGGCCTCCACCACTCTGTCCCCACCACCCCCTAAGGAGAAATGAGAGAACAGCAACTACAAATTCCAATATTTCTCTGGTTCTTCCTCTGTTTATATCTCTCTATATAATTCATCGGACCGCCGGACCAGAACAAAAAGAGGCGCCCGAATTAATCCAAGGGAGGAAGGAAAAAAGAAAAACGATGGAAGGGGAGTGCTCTTCTTCTCCTTCATGCTCGCCTCCTTCCCCTTCCACCTCCACCTCCACCTCCATCTCCACCTCCGGTGGGCAGCAGAGGAGGTACAGGGGGATAAGGATGAGGAAGTGGGGAAAATGGGTGGCGGAGATAAGGGAGCCCAACAAGCGGTCGAGGATTTGGCTGGGCTCCTACTCGACTCCCGTTGCTGCCGCTAGAGCCTACGATACTGCCGTGTTCTACCTCCGGGGACGCTCCGCGAGGCTCAACTTCCCCGACCAGCTTGTGGGGGAGGAGATGGACGGTGGTGGTGGGGGGTTGTCGGCGGCGACGATAAGGAAGAGGGCGATCGAGGTGGGGACGAGAGTTGACGCCTTGGAGGCGGATTTGGGAGTGGGTTCTTCTTCTGGTTCACAGCAACGGAGGCAGCAAAGGCGGGAAAGAGGGGGAGGATTTGAGTCGACGGCGAAGGTTATGAAGAACCCGGATCTCAACCAGCAGCCGAGCCCGGAGTGCTCCGACGAGGATGAGTGAGATTGTTCTCTGTTAAAAACAAAGTTCCAGGAGCCAAGTGGTATATACACAGCTCTTATCTTCTTTCAATTGTTGAGTCCTCTCTCTCTCTTTTCTGGAGCTGGAAATTCATTGGCCGGCTTATCATCCGCTTTTTGGAAACGGTAGAGATATTTTACAGAAATTCATGAGCTTCATAAGCTGTATGTACCGACTAAGTCGGAGTTTGGAGTTGCAGACTGAACCAAATTCTTTAATTTTATTGTAAGTTATGTCTTAGGTATTTCCAACCTTACTTTTTCATTAGAAATTTACGTCTCAGAGTTATTTTCAGTATCTCATATCTTAGGCTTCTTCTTCTTCTTCTTCTTTTCTTGTCAAACTGTTTGACGTTTAACAGAGAGTAATGGATCGATGGTTTAGCGTACACGAATACGGCGGTCTTCTCATCATGGTTGACAGTGGAAATTAAACAATTAAGTTAGCTTATTTACAGCAGAAGTTGCATGATTAATCTAGCTACTAGTTGCAGAAGTCCAGCTACCTTTGTGCTATATCTATTTTCCTTTATTTCTTATTGTTGTAGGAGAGTGCAAGAATAGCTGTAATAATTGAACGGCTAGGTACCAATGGTCGGTGGAAGCGATCGATGACGGTGGCGGTGGAAGTGGAGCGTGACGACGCTGGTCACGTCACGGTCACGGGCGGTGCTTGGGCCAAACTGAGTTAGACGATGGTTTCACCAATAGATAACGTCGGTGGGGGCGGCCGAGCCACTGGCGGTGGAAGTGGCAGCGCGTGACATCGACAGGTGACAGAGGGAAGGACAAGGTCCGTTTTGGGCACGGAAATGCTGAGATCCTGACGTGGCTGTTTTCCTCCTGTAATTAATTCCACGAAAGGATGCTTGAGAGCCCCGAGATTTAGACGAGGTGTCATCTCAGCCGTTGAGTGCATGTACGTGTTCGCGAGCTTGGAGCTTTAACCTCAACGGTTGCATTCATTAGTTGTGGACCGTCTTCTCCCATTGGGATGTGGTCTTTGGAATGTCTTCGGACCACAAGTTTGACTGTTGAGATAATTAGAATCTAATGTAAAAATAATCTAAATATGAAGCAAATTGAAACAATCAATTCAAACAATACATAAGGATTTTACGTAGAAAATCTTCTCTATGTGAGGAAATAAAAAATTATAGGACTTTCTCAGTCCAGGTCAACCTGTTCTTTGCTTCAATGTGAGTTACAAAGCTGTTCTTCTTCTCAAGTTATCAAACTTGAGGCATACATCACAAGCATTCAATGACAAGATTATCAAATAACAGTAGATGTGAAGAGAAGAAAGGCAAACCAACAATTTCTCTCCCTGGCCATATGCACCAGCACGGGCTGCTCACACCGCAGTCGTTGAACACTCGAGCACGCTGCAGCCTCCATGCTCGACGTCAGACCAACCTCCAAGCTCGACGTCAGACCAGCCTCCAAACTTGACGTTGCCAACCTCCAAGCTCCAGCGCAGCAGCACGCAGCAGCAAAACCTCCTTTCTTCTGTCGCCGAATGTTTTCTACTGCTCACCCTAATACGTCGATGTCCCTTTGTTTTTACTATTCCTTTATTTTTTTGCCAACAAGAAAAAGATGGACCTGATACATGGAGGTGTGGAGGAAACCCAGCCCAACAATCTTCCCCTCTTCCCACCTACATGGAAGAATCCACAAGACCGGCAATCTGAGTACAAATGCCCAGCTTATCTTTAGAAATCATCTTGGTAAGTATATCAGCACCATTATCATCTGTATGAACCTTTTTGAACTCGAGCTCCTTTGAGTCGATAGCATCTCGAATCCAATTATATCGTACCTTGATATGCTTTGACCTGGAATGAAATGACAAATTTTTGCTTAAATGAATAGCACTTTGATTGTCACCCAACAATGTATAATTGTCTTGCACAATTCCAAGTTCCCCAAGCATTCTTTTCAACCATAGCTTCTCCTTGGAGGCTTCTGTGGCTGCAATGAATTCAGCCTCTGTAGTGGACAATGTAATGCATTTCTGCAATCTAGACTGTCACGAAATAGCTCCCCCTACATAGATAAACAAGTACCCAGAAGTAGAATTAGAGTTATCAACATCTCCTGTCATGTCTGAATCAGTGTAACCAATCAAGGTTGCTTCTCCACTGCCAAAGCAGATCTTCAAATCAGAAGTTCCACGAAGATATCTCATAATCCACAGTATTGCTTCCCAATGCTGTTTACTAGGATTTGATAGAAATCTGCTTACAGTGCTAACTGCATGAGCAATATCGGGCCTTGTGCATATCATAGCATACATGAGACTCTCCACAGCAAAGGCATACTGAATCTTTTCCATTTCTCTTCTCTTCTCTTCTGTAGTAGGAGAATCCTTTTTGCTTAACTTGAGGCGAGCTGTAAGAGGGCAATTTCAGAATCAGCATCATCCATACCAAATCTTCTGAGAACTTTATCAATATATCTGTATTGTGACAAGAATAACTTCTTGGAATTTCTATCTCTTTCAATCTCAACTCCAAGAATCTTTTTAGCAGGTCCCAAGTCTTTCATGGCAAAAGACTGGTGCAGCACCTTTTTCAAATCTATAATCTTTACTATATTCTTGCCCACAATCAGTATGTCATCAACATAGAGCAATAAGAAAATGAAATCATCAAGGGAAAATCTCTTGACGAACACACAATGATCAGTGCTACACTTCTTGTAGCCATGCTCCCCCATAACAGAATCAAATTTCAAATACCATTGTCTTGGAGCTTGTTTTAGGTCATAAAGACTTTTCTTCAATTTACACACCAAGTCTTCTTTACCTTGCTCAACAAACCCCTCGGGTTGCTCCATGTAAATTTCCTCCTCCAAGTCTCCATGAAGGAAGGCGGTCTTCACATCCATCTGTTCTACCTCCAAATCAAGACTTGCTGCCAAAGCAAGAATCATTCTGATGGAAGTTAATTTAACTACTGGGGAAAAAATTTCATCAAAGTCAATACCTTTCCTTTGAGTGAAACCTTTTACCACTAGTCTTGCCTTGTATGATGAATGTGGTGTGTGCTATTGTTCCTTGTTTTTATAAACCCATTTGTTCTTGAGTACTTTCTTGCCTTTGACAACTTCACCAACTCATAGGTATGACTCTCTTGCAAGGAACTCATCTTATCTTTCTTGGCTTCGATCCACTCCTTAGCTTTGTTACCTTCCACTGTGGTTCTGCACCATCAGATAGTAACACTACAAAATCATCTGAAGAATATCTGGTAGAAGGTACCTTGTCTTTAACTGATCTCCTGAGTGGAACAACTAGTGCATCATTTTGCACTGGTGGAACCTAGTCATAATCATTTGCATCATCATTAGCAACCTGAGGAGCATTCTGTCTACCTGTATCAAACATATGGTCTTCAACCTCAACATCTTACTGAGTCGGAGCTGTAGAACTTGGATTTAAATCAACTAAGTCTTCCTTTTGTTGTTCAGTTGCCCTTTCTTATACTTTGACAATGTCTTCAAAGGTCTGGTCTTCAACAAATACAACATCACGGCTTCTAATCACTTTCTTAGCTACTGGATCATACAATTTGTAACCAAATTCATCCTGCCCATAGCCAAGAAATATGCACTGTCGTGTCTTTGCATCTAGTTTTGTTCTTTCATCTTGAAGAACATGAACAAATGCCTTACATCCGAACACCATCAAGTGCTCATAAGATACATCCTTGTCATACCAAACCTTATTAGGAACATCTCCCTGTAAGAAGTAACATGGTGAAAGATTAACAAGATGAACAGAAGTCATCAAAGCCTCACCCCAAAAGGACTTTGGCAATTTTGCTTGAGAAAGCAAACATCTCATTTTTTCCACCAATGTTCTATTGAATCTTTCTACAACTCCATTTAGTTGTGGTGTCTTTAGAGGAGTCTTTTGATGCTTTATCCCTTGCTCTTTGCAATAGGTATCAAAGGGTCCACAGTATTCTCCTCCATTGTCTGTTCTGATACACTTCACTTTTCTGCTTGTTTCTCTTTCCATTGCAACCTGAAAGTCTTTGAACTTTTCAAGCACTTGATCTTTAGACTTTAAGAGAAAGGCCCAGACTTTCCTGGAGGAATCATCAATAAATGTAACAAAGTACCTATCTCCCCGATGTGTCATCACTTTCATTGGTCCACATACATCAGAGTGGATCAGCTCTAACATCTCTGATTTCTTTGAGAAGGATTGACTTTTGAAGGTAATTCTGTGTTGCTTTCCTGCCAAACAATCTACACACTGCTTCAATTGTACACCATCCAATTTTGACAAAAGTTTCTTCCTTAAAAGCGTTGTCATTCCCTTCTCACTCATGTGACCAAGTCTCTTGTGCCATAACACACTTGAATCTTCACTTTCTAGTGCATTAATAGAGGTACTAGAAAGTTTAGCATGGATGTAATAAAGATAAGATAATCTTTTACCTTTTGCAACTATCATGCTTCCCTTCGTGAGCTTGTACTGCCCTCCTCCAAAATAGCTCAAATAGCCATCATCATCAAGTTTCCCTACTGAAATAATGTTGAGTCTCAAATCCTCAACATGTCTCATTGACTTGAGTGTCATCTTGGTGCCATTATCTGTCTCTAACTGCACATCTCCCTTGCTAACAATTTTTGCCCTGTTATTGTTGCCCATCTTCACTATCCCAAAGTCACCTGAAGTGTAGGAGGTGAAGAAGTCCCTTCGAGATGTGGCATGAACGGTAGCACCACTATCTGACACCCATGCTGTCTCATCATCACCTACAAGATTAACTGAATCATCACAAACAACAAGTAGCTCTTCAACTGTTGTTGCAATACCTTCACTGTCACTGTCTTGCTGTAGTGGCTTTTTCTTTTTGTCTTTAATTTCTTTCTTTAGTTTCCGACAAAATCTCTTGATATGACCCTTCTTGTGGCAATGATGACACTCAACATCTGCATACCTACCTCTGGACTTGCTTCTTCCTTTTTCAGAACCTCTAGTACCTCGGCTCTTGCTTCTCCCCCTCGATTCTGCAATGAGCACATCAAAATGAGTGGAGGAACCATATGCAATCCTTCTAGACTCTTCATTTATTACCCTGGTCTTCACATAATCCCAGGTAACATTTCCATTTGGAGTTGAGTTGCAAAGAGTAACTTTTAAAGTCTCCCATGAGACTGGTAAGGAGCCTAGAAGCAATAAGGCTCTCACTTCATCATCAAATGTGATACCTATCGAGGACAACTGATTTATGATCCCTTAAAAGGTATTCACATGATCAGTAACAAGTGTGCCATCTTGATGAGAAACATCTTGTTAGTGCCTTCTCTTCGTGTATACAACTCGTCTAACTTCTTCCACAAGGAACTGGCATCTGTCTCCCCACTAATGTGGTTCAACACATTGTCATCCACCCACTGTCGCATGAAACCACAAGCTTGTCTATGAAGAATCCTCCATTCATCCTCAGATTTATCTTCTGGCTTTCCTGCACCAAAAATTGGCTTGTAATATTCCTTTACATAGAGAAGATCTTCCATTTTCCCCTTCCAAGCCTGATAGTTTGTGCCATTTAGTAAAATCATCCTGCTTGTGTTGGCCTCCATTTCACCACAGTGATCTCAACCTTCAAGTGTCAACTATTTTCCTTTCACAAGTTTGGTCCTGTGTCCCACGGTGGGCGTCACTTGTTGGGATAATTAAAACCTAACTGTGCGAAAAATAATCCAAATATGAAGCAAATTGAAACAATCAACCCAAACAACACACAAGGATTTTACGTGGAAAATCCCATCAATGTGAGGAGATAAAAAACCATAGGACTTTCTCAGTCCAGGTCAACCTGTTCTTTGCTTCAATGTGAGTTACATAGTTGTTCTTCTTCTCAAGTTATCAAACTTGTGGCATACATCACAAGCATTCAATGACAAGATTATCAAATAATAGTAGATGTAAAGAGAAGAATGGCAAACCAACAATTTCTCTCCCTAGCCGTATGCACCAGCACGGACTGCTCACATCGCAGCCGTTGAACGCTCGAGCACGCTGCAGCCTCCACGCTCAACGTCAGACCAGCCTCCAAGCTCCAACGCAGCAACACGCAGCAGCAAAACCACCTTTCTTCTGCTGCCGAATGTTTTCTACTACTCACCTTGATACGTCGATGCCCCTTTATTTTTACTGTTCCTTTATTTTTTTACCAACAAGAAAAAGATAGACCTGATACATGGAGGTGCGGAGGAAGTCCGGTACAACAGAGACCTGATTATGATTAGAAGTTGTTGTTCTGTGGTTGGTGATTTAAATTTACTCCTGGCGTACTGTTTTTATCAGACGCCTGCACACCTGGTTGCGTAATTGCATGCTACCAAACCCCACCCAGACAATTTTCTGCATTTGGTATTTTCATTGGTTAAATCTCACTTCATATTCGACCTAGACACCCTGTGCTTTCATTTTATTTACTTGTCCGAATGTACAAAAAGATTCATGTGGAAAATCGGTTCCATGTGCAACGACATCTACACACATCTAAAAAAAAAAAGGAATTGCAAGTGACAGAAAGCGTCAAACAACCAACTGTTTCTAATAAATGGGTATTTCCAGACACGCGAACCGAAAAACAGAAGTAATCACCTTCAATTGTTCCGGTTCTATATCTTTACATACGTTTGTGATTTAAAACTACATGATTTCAAAAAGAAAAATCAACGGTACTCACCAATCACATCCGAACGACAGCCGTATCAGCGTGATCATTGCGTTCATGGGTCCACTCACATGGCCACGCCACAGGTGCACGCGCTGCTGCATCTGATCGGATTCAACAGTACGGGCCTCCATTTAAGTGCCACGTCACCGGGTATACTGAAGACATCCCTCCTGCCCCCACCCAACGTTACCTGTAAATGAACCATGCACGCCATGGACCTCCACGGTCGGACCGGCAATTGGAGGTGTACATAATATTCTCTCGTCGACGGTTGGCATACGTTTATTATTCAATCAATACAAGAAAAGAAAAGAAAAGGCTCGGATGCGTTTGGATGATGTTGCAGGTGGCGACACGTCACCGTTGGCTTCCATGATATGAGTTCTTGTCGGGACACGATCGTTGTGGTCAACCTGCTGCATGGTGCAACTAGAGATCGGTCCTAATCGTTGGGTAATGCATCGGTCATTGGAAGTCGGAAAAAGTGAAATGCGGAGAGCGGATCTGCAAGTGGAGAAGGGAAGAAATCGAAGTATAAGTAATTGCTGTGAATAGTTTTCACTGTATAGCACAAAGAATATACCAGGAGTATATATACAGTTAAGGTCTTCTAGAGTTTTTTCAAAGAAGACAAAAAATAACAACCCACAACCTGAACATGTCGTGGATCAACCAATAAAGGGAAAAAAGTAAAAAGAAGAAACAACAACTTTCTATTCTAATAGCCCCCCCTCAAGGTGATGGGGGAATTGTCACATGCAGTTTGGCATAGAACTCTTGAAAAACTTGAGAAGTGATTGGCTTAATTAAGGAATCTGCAAGCTGGTCGATCGATTTCACAAACTAAACTCTGATGGTTCTCTTTTTGACATGATCACGAATGAAATGTAGATCTATTTCAAAGTGTTTAGTTCTCGAGTGTAATATGGGATTAACAGTGAGATAACTCACACTTAGATTGTTACACCAAATGACAGGAGTTGGGATTGAAATTTTTAGTTCTTGAAGTAACATCTTCAGCCATATAACTTCACAAGCAGCCAAACATAAAGCCCTATACTCAGCCTCTGTGTTTGATCTGGAAACACAATTTTGCTTTCTTGAAGACCATGATATTAAATTTCTGCCAAAAAGAATGCAATACCCTGAATGTAAGCGTCTTTCATCAGGATCTCCTCCCCAATCAGCATCACTGAAAGCATTGATACTTGTTGAATTTGACTTCTTATAACAGAGACCATGAGTAACAGTGCCCTTTAAGTATCTCAATATCCATTTTGCTGCTTTAAGATGGTCTGTAGTTAGTGTAGCCAGAAATTGGCAAACTTTATTCACAGAGTATGATATATCAAGTCTTGTTATACACAAATATTGCAGAGCACCCACCATACTTCGATATTCTGATGGATTTTTAAGTGCAACAATTGAACTGCTCTTAAGCTTTGTTTTAGAAGACATAGGAGACCGACAGGGTTTAGCTTCATCCATCTTAAACTTCTTTAATATGTCCACTAAATATTTTGACTAACTAAGGTGTAGATTGTGGCTATCATTTTTAACCACTACATCCAGGAAGTAATGCAGATTGTCAATATCGTGCGTTGCAAATGTCTTTGACAGGAGATCAATAATATGATTAACTGCCTATGAAGAAGAGACTGTTAGGATTATATTGTCCCTTTCTACTGATGAACAGTGATGTATCACACCTTGATGCAACAAAACCTTGCTCTTGCAAAAAGTCTTTCATACGATTAAACCAAGCTCAAGGGGCTTGTTTTAATCCATAGAGTGCCTTCTGAAGTTTACAGACATATCTTGGCTTACTTGGATCAAAACATCCAGGAGGTTGTTTCATGCAGATTTCTTCATGTATATCACCATATAAGAAGGCATTAGATACATCTAATTGCCTTAAGTTCCAACCACTAGAGAAGGCACTACTTAGCAGCAATCAGATTGTAACAGGCTTAATCACAAGACTAAAGGTTTCAGTATAATCAATCCCATATTTCTGTGAGAACCCTTGTGCAACCAACCTATCAGATTTTTCTTTAACATTAAATACCCATCGACTTCCAACTATATTGGCACTAGAAGGAGGAGGCACCAATTTCCAAGTATTGTTTTCCAGTAGTGCTCTATACTCATTCTCCATAGCTTGCATCCACTTGGTGTCATTAAGAGCTTGAGTAACTGAAGATGGAATTGATCTTGATCATGTAACATGGAGAGTATACTTTGGATTGGGCTTAAATATTCCTCTTGCAGCTCTTGTAACTGGGCGATTGTCATTCACATCTACTGTCATATGGAAGGATCTTTAGACTTTACTAGAGGGGGGTGAATAGTGATTTAGCGAATAATTAGTTAATTTTAGAGTTTGTTTATTAATTTACAATATTTCAAGTAATTTGAATATAACTAGGAAACTGATATTATGCTAAAGCATACAAAAAAAGGGGATGAGAGACAATGAATATGCACAAGTAGATTTATAGTGGTTCAGCTTCCCTGGCCTAGTCCACTCCTTGAGAACCCCTCTAGAAATTCATTAACCTGATCTTGTTCCCGGCCAAGATCCCGTCGTACTTCCTTGACGAATCCTCGCCAAGTTCCGCAAAAACCGCAGCTTCCTTCTCTCAATCCGAAGCAGAACCTTTACACTTGGATTTTACAACTCTTTTTCTATAATCTCCCAAACTCAATTTGGCTAAGTGGATGGATGAAAATGGAACTCTTTTGCCTTGGGAGTATTTCTAATAGAGTAGGAGTGGATGCTTGGAAATAATGATGCGTGAAGCTCTATTCTTAGTGTAGGAAGTATTCGTCCTCCATAGGTGAAGAATGGGAGCCTATTTATAGGAAAACATGGGTATAAGAATGTGTCTAACGTTTCTCTAACGTTCAGCAACGACTACTGGTTCGGTATGCCGAAATCAAAACGATGGACCGAAATGTGCAACAATCGAGCATTTCGGTATACCGAAAGTAATTCAGTATGTCGAAAACCTCTGATTCGGTATATCGGAGAATTTCGGTATGCCGTTCTAGTTTCTTTTTTGATTTTTCTAATTTGCATATATTTCGGTATACCGAGGAAATTTGGTATGCCGAAAATGCCTTTAGTCCTATAATAAATGTTTTTCAATAAATGATTGGTTTTGGAGCTAAGGTAATTTTCCTATGACTCTATGGGGATATTTGAGAGATTAATACAAGTTCCTAGGTATACGCATAAATAGAAAATTACACCAAAATAAGTACAAATATTATTTAATTTTTCTTCTCCTTTTCCTTCATCTTGAATTCTTCTTGGTAGCACATGGATCATTTTCTTCTTCAAATATCGTCCTTTTTATGCTTGAATCTTCTGAGTCTTTCAATGATCTTCTTTACAAATATGAAATATTCTCATAAAGTACATTAGTTTTTTGTTATCATCAAAATCAAAATAAGGCTAATAAAGCCAACATCATCTTTGGCATTTGTTTTGATGGCGTAGACGATACTGAATCAAACTGAGAAGTATCATTCTCTGCTTGAATAGAGGATTCTGAGTTGCTGCTATTATTTTGCATAATTGAAGATCTGCATGGTAAAACAACTGTAGGTGAGATGACCCCCTCTGATTGTTCCTGCACATCTTCAGAAGATATATTGTCAAGACTGGAATTAAGTGAGAAATCTTTTTCATTAAACACAACATCTCGAGAAATAAATATTCTGTTGTGTTATGGAGAAAAACAGAGATAACCCTTATGTTGTAATGAATACCCCAAAAATACACATGGAGCAATTCTGAAGTTGAACTTGTTGGTATGATATGGTCTTAAGTTTGGATAACACCTGCAGCCAAACACCTTGAGAAGTGAGTAATCTGGCTTGATATTAAAAAGGGCTTGAAGAGGAGACTTGTCATTCAGTTTTGAAACTGGCATTCTATTTATCAAATGTACAGCACATTGAAAAGCTTCAGGCCAAAAGGACTTTGGTAAATCAGCATGTGCAAGAATGGTTAATCCTGTGTCAACCACATGGCGATGTTTCCTTTCAGATGAGCCATTTTGCTCATGAGTGTAGGGGCAAGCAAACCAATGTTGTATTCCATTGGCCTGTAAATAATTTTTAAAAGCTAGGTACTCTCCACCATTATCACTTTGTATGCATTTAATTGATTTATTTAACTTCTTTTCAACTTCTATTCTGAAGATAATAAAAGCTTGAAGTGCTTCTGATTTACTGCTTAATGGATATAACCATGTGTATTTCGTTGAAGCATCAATAAAGTTGATATAATATCTGAATCCTTGTCTTGATGGCAAGGGACTTGGACCCCATAAATTTGTGTAAATAAGAGCAAGTGGTTCATCATCAACAGACTGACTATCTTTGAATGGTAATTTCTGAACCTTTCCCAAACAACATGCATTACAAAAGTTTAATTGAGTTTCATTCATAGGCAATTAATTTAAGGAAATCATGGACAGTGTTCTCTGTTGATTGGGGTCGCCCAAGCTATAATGCCACACATCAGCCGACGTCCTCACAACAGTTAGAGCCTACAGATCTGCATCATTAGTCTGTTTTATTCCCAGTTGATAGAGTTCTCCTCTAGCTTGCCCTCGTAGCACTGGTGCCTGAGTTCGTTGATCCTTTATAGAAAACCCACGATTATCAAACTCGATATTAAGTGGATTATCATTACAAAATCAAAAAACTGATAATAAATTCTTCGTAATTTGAGGAACAACTAAAACATTATTCAATCTAGCTTTACCATTATCAGTGAATTGCAGAAGCACCAGTGTGAGTAATTGGTAACTGGTTACCATTTCCAACAGCTAGTGAGTCCGTCCCTGCATATGGAACACTCGCAAACAGATTTGATACATCATTGGCAACATGATGTGTTGCCCCAGAGTCAGGGTACCACACTGCATGTTCAGGAATTATTTCCCCTCCATATGCCACATTTGCATTAGCATGGAAAGCACTTGAATTAGTTTTAGTTGGGGCAAAATTTTCAATGTCCAATCATTTAAAACAATTCAGTGTAGAATGACCCAACTTATTGCAAATCTGGCATTGCACCTTGGTATTACCATTACTACGATTACCTCTTCCTCTAGATGGTTGTCCTCTGCCACGACCTCTCCATTGACTGTTACTACGAGTATTCTGAGCAAAATTGATTGTAGGTACAGAGTTAATCAATCTCACTACTAGAAAAATCAGATTTTGCGAGGACTTATAGCGAGCACATTGCGAGGACATGTCCCTAGCATGGGCCCCCGCCACCCCCTCTTGGCCCTACCCCCAGCATGGGCCCCCGCGCCCCCACAACCACTCCACCCCTTCCTCCTACATTAGTCCTACATTGCCAATAGAGGGCGTGGCGGGGAGGGGGGTAGGGCCGTGTGGTGGAGCAGGAGGAGGAATGGGAGGGAAGTTCCCGAAGCGCGGGGACCAAAAAACCCCCGCCATGCACTACGCTCGCCTTCCGAAGGAGACCGGCCCAGCAATCCTCCACCCCGCCAGTTCCCATGAGGCGGGCGGGGACCCGAGCGGGTGGCTGTTGAAGCTCGTTCAATCCCCCTCCAGATTCATCTCTTCCGTCCTCCAAAGGCTGTCTACCGTTCCCCTGCCATCGTCCACGCAGGCTTCCCGAGGTAAAAATCGATTCTTTTGTACTGCTTATGTTCTGTTTTCTTGCTATGGTTTTTTGGAAGGTTTCAGTTGTTCTTTCTCCTTGTTAATGTATGATGGATGTTGCAAGTTTCCGATCATGTGTCTACAGTTTTTGTTTACTCCAATCACTCCAACATAGAGATCATTATGTTGGCTTTATTTCCATTTTGTGCTACTTGTATCTTGTTGTGCTCATCATATATGGAAGTTTGGTAAATATCCCACCTTTTCTCAAGGAAAAGAAAGAAAGAGGAATTTTAATGGGCTCTAAATTTTTTGATAGGATTTTTTATGCTACTTCTGGTGTAGAAGTTCTTACGGATTTCGAAAAAAAATAAAATAACCATTTTTTTTTGCAGCAATAAGTTTTTTTCCTCTCTCAGAAATGCTATTTCATGCTTGCATTTAAGTCTTAATGTGGCAGGCTGTTATATGAGTTATTTCATGCTATTTCATTTACATAATTAATTTGTCTTTATAACGACTAGTTGAAATAGTCCTATGTGTCCACTAATACTTGTGTTTCTTTGCAGGACTAAATCTACTACCTTGCATTCTAGGGTGAATTTCAACTTTGCTCTTCAGAGACACACAACTTTTGAGTCAAGGAAAGGTCACTCCGTTTTGTGTTACCAATATACCTTTTTGGATAAACAACACTAAACTACCTTGAATTATAATGTGAATTTCAACTCTCTATCATCATAATTTTGAAAGACAACGTTTAACTGTGCTCTCTTTTGTTGATTAGAGGAGTATGGATATTCTGATTTTGCTCTGATGTTAGAGGCTTAGTGCTATTGTTGTCCTCACTTCCGCACTCGAGCTATGGAGCAGACAACATGTTTTGGACGAAGATACTATCCCAAGAAGGGTCAACCAACAAGACAGTTAACATGCCTTGGGTTGACAGGGAAGGCTATCACCACAAAGGCAGCTGACATGCCCCTGGTGTACGATATCCTCTGCTAGGTCTTAGGCTGAAGAGCAGCTGACATGCCCCTAGTTTGGGACCTAGCGGGACCTTGCAAAGTGGACAAGTGGTACTGCATGCAAG